>JAANSP010000380.1:0-21399 GCA_036850745.1 Homidia socia | reverse complement strand
ATCAGCAGCTCAAAGCTCAATTTTAATCTGCTTAATTTTATGCAAGTCACACAACCGCTTTTGTATCAAAACCAAAAAGTTAGTTAATCACAGGCAAACGAGCATATTATAAGCTTTACAACGTGAAATCCGTATAACCATCTGTTAAAAAGTTGCATGATAGTTGGCCATAGGGAGGGATAATAATAAAAATAAGTAACGAATTTGATTAGGGAATCCTTTGTTATTGTTTGCTATTATATTGAACTGCATTGGTTTTTAGTCTGGCTAGACTTTTTTGAAATGATGATGAAGATCATGCATGATGATATTTATGACTGATACACGACTTTTGCTGGCTGGCTTGGCATGCAAAGCGAAAATCCACATCCGGTAAAATTAAATATATTATAAAAGCAGGCAAACCGTTAAAACCAAATTGATGAAGATCATGCATGATGATATTTATGACTGATACACGACTTTTGCTGGCTGGCTTGGCATGCAAAGCAAAAATCCACATCCGGTAAAATTAAATATATTATAAAAGCAGGCAAACCGTTAAAACCAAAAATATCCAGCAATGCTGAGAATATGGCAATAAGGTACAAAATGTTATTGTAATCTCTCCTCAATCGAGTTTACTGACTTTTTCCTGTTGGTTAGATTTGGAAATGTGCTCTTCAATAAACTCTCTCGTTAAATCATTAAAATATACTTGGAAAATCAAAATTTCTCTGCTGTGGCAAGCAGTATAAATTATTTCCATATTGTTCGTACAATACACGTCAGTGTGTGACAATAAATAACACGATGGACCCTAATATAAATACTAGCACTGTGCATTCCTTATACAACTGCACGTGTCTTCCTCGTAAGTAATAACATGATTTATTACTTTACTCGTCGAGGGACTAGTAGTTTGTTGCGAGTATGGAAATTAGATAAGATAACTCTTTGCGGTATTATTTTTAGTACAAAAGCGTGTGTACTCGCGGAAAAAATTGCTGCTTCTCCTAAAAACACTGCCTATTTATCTACCAGCTATAAAACTGACTGTCAATTCTAGTTGATTTTGAAAGATTCATGATAATCTGCTGCATTTCAACTCTATTGCCTGCTTATAGCCTACCTACCCATCATCATCATCGTCAAGCCTTGTAATATTTAACGATGATTAAATTTTATGCAAATAATCTTTTTATTTACACACACACAACTGATACAAAAAAAGATATGCATGAATAGAGAAACGTACATTTTGTAGACAGTAATTCCCTAATCCTCCACGCGAAAATGAATTTTTAATCCCTTGCACAACACTACACTCTTTCTAACATCCATTTATTGAATAGAGAAACGTACATTTTGTAGACAGTAATTCCCTAATCCTCCACGCGAAAATGAATTTTTAATCCCTCGCACTACACTACACTCTTTCTAACATCCATTTAAACCGTCGCCATTTCCCGACATACATTTACTAGCGGAGGAATTTTTAAAGCTTTAGTTATTTCTATTTACATTGTACAAAATAGAAAGAATCTTGTTGTTTCTCAGCTTGTGTTTAGTTTGTTTTTTCCCTTTCCCTCCATTCTTTTCAACCTCCCGTCAGCAAGCAGTATAGCATATTTTCATGATCATCATGATACTTTTTTGTTCCTGTTTAAGCAGGCTAATCACTCCTCTGTGAAATGTAAACACGCACATGCATAAAACATCAAGTATTTTTATATGGGTAGGTATAGCTAGTTTTACCGAAAACTACAAATTGCTACCTTGTCAAGAGAAACCCGTCGAGTAAATAAACTGCAAATATGTAAGGAAAAAAGCGGAGAAAAGTAGAGCAGGACGAATAGTTAGTGTGAAATGTAAACACGCACATGCATAAAACATCAAGTATTTTTTTTGCATATGGGTAGGTATAGCTAGTTTTACCGAAAACTACAAATTGCTACCTTGTCAAGAGAAACCCGTCGAGTAAATAAACTGCAAATATGTAAGGAAAAAAACGGAGAAAAGTAGAGCAGGGCGAATAGTTAGGTATTATATACTGTCTGGTATGCCCATTCTAAACTGCTGCCACTGTTTACTAATTATTAATGATGATGGTCATCACGACGAAAAAACCTTAAATATTCAAGCAAAAATGCTTGTTTTATTTGCTGTTGATGTTGAAAATATAATGTTGTGTGAGTGGAGCTTAAAAAGCGGAGAAAAGTAGAGCAGGACGAATAGTTAGGTATTACACGCTGTCTGGTATGCCCATTCTAAACTGCTGCCACTGTTTACTAATTAATGATGATGGTCATCACGACGAAAAAACCTTAAATATTCAAGCAAAAATGCTTGTTTTATTTGCTGTTGATGTTGAAAATATAATGTTGTGTGAGTGGAGCTGTGTGGCATGCAAACTCTCTAAAAATGGAGATAAAAGGAAAACTGTTTTACAGCTAAAGTGGATAATGTTCAGCATGTTGGAACACTCGGCCTAGCAGTAAAGTAGAATATTTATCCATTTATTCATCTCCTCCGTATCGCTTTCTCTTCTCATTTTCATCGCCCGCATGTTGCCAATGACTTGCTTTATGCCATATATAGCACCAGTGTGTGTGTGTGTACTCCACACATTAGATTTTTGGCCGACAGCCGTTTAAATCAAATAGCTTTATCTTCTTCATCACAGTCATTAAGATCAGCTTAACACCCTGTTTTCACTTCCCCTGTTGTTGTTGTACGTCCTGTCAAGAACACTGACGGAGCAGAGTAATAACAAGATGCAATGTAAGTGGGTGGTCAGTTTCACAATTTTACAGAGGAAAATTGCAGTGAGTCATGATGATAATGATGATAAATATGTGTAGCCAGTGTCTAGTGCTGTGATTTCATTTAGTAAAAAAGCACCTCCGCTGCTAAATAAGAAATGGCAAAAACGCAAGTTCACTGTACCCCAACCAAAACATTCTAGTCGGCAGATTGAGAAAAGTAAGCAGAATGCCGTCGACAGAGAACGCAGACAGAAAATGAAAGAAAGCATGTAAGTATGGTAGCAGCAATTTTAGCAAGATCATAAACGATCGTCATCATCATCATCTCACCATCATGTTGATATTTTTGACAGTTTTCTCATAAATAATAGAGCACTGAGAGCACACACATAAACATACGCATATGAGTAGTGGTGGTAGGAGTAGAAGCAGACATATAAAAGTCAACTTTGGTCTGGTTTATAAGATGTTCTGCTCCTGCTACATATTTTTCTTACCTGACGCGTCGTCTCCTTCTTCTTTTACTACTACACGCCTTACCTTTTGCGGACTTTTTTTAGCTTCCTACATATTTTTTTACAAACACGTTGAGACTAGCGAGTTGTCAGCAAAATGAAGAAAATAAACTGGGCCTTTTTTATGTGCGTTTTCTTCAGCTTTATGAAAAGCAAACAGGAAAAAAGACAGCAGCAGCAGCAACATGAAAGAGGGAGAGGAGACGAATGAAGCTTTCCGTGTAAATTTTTAATAGCTGACATGTCTATGAGACATGAGTTTATGTTGCTCTTGTTTTTACATTTGGAAAGTGGTTACACATGCATGCATACACGCATAACAGCAGCAACAGCATCAAATGCCAAAAAAGGTTCTGGCTAAAAAAAACTCTACCGCTGCTGCTGCTGTTTTTCAGGTAGTTTTAACGTGTACTGACTCGTAAAGCAAATCATTTATCTTTTTTTATTTTTTCATCATTTGTGTGCAATGTGCATGCACTCATTCACGCATTTAAACTAACAGCATCAGCAGCAGCAGCGTTTGCGCTGCGTTGTTGGAGGAGAAAAAGTGAGTATTTTTTAGTGGTGTGTGTGTATTTGCATGTCAGTCAGTATATACTTTTCTATTTACCAACACACACACAAGCGTACACAAACCGACAACAACGTCTTCACTGTTATATTTTTTTCTCCCTCTCAGGATTGTCTGCTGTTGCTGTATCTCGTGTAAAAAGTGTGAGAATGTAATATATTCTTGTCAAAAGCAGTAAAGTAAACAACAGCTATCTCTTTCTTTAAAAATATGAAATGGAGAGAAAAGAGCATATTACTTTTGGTGAAGAATAAGAGGAGAAGAGGAAACAAAATTATTTGGGTGCGTAAATGGTACGCATACACACTTCTACACTTTCAGCTTGATATTCCCAAGAAGCAACATATTGCTTCCATATGAAAAACTAGCCATACATAAAAAATTGTATTTTTCCTGAAAAAGAAGAAAATTGTATCATAAATATTTTGGTAAAGTTAACAAGACACAAGGCATGAACGTTTTAGCAGAGAGAAAGATATGGAATACATTATGGAACGCAATATGATATGATGATAAAGTACAAAGAGGATGCATACTAATAACTCGCAACATATCTTATAAAGTTTAAATACCAAAAAACAGGATGTTTTATATTCAAGTAAATAGAGAGAAGAGATGAAGTTGGTAGTTGAGTGTGTAGTGGAAAAGGAAGTAGTATGTGTAGTGAGTAGTGAATTATGATAAATTGAATTGGGCAGGGTAAAGCAAGTCAAGTCATTATGGAATACACACTATCTCTCTCCACGACGCGGCTCGACTCTGTGCTATGCCTATATTAAAAAGTGCATCTGCTGCTGCTCCTGGAAAAACCACTGAGAAACTCTTTGTGGAGATTTTCATCCAGAGAGCGAGAGAGAAACCTTTTTGTGCACACAATATATTTTCTTCTTTTTCAACAGCGATGGTGGTAGTTTACTACTGTTGCTAGTCTAGTGGCTCTGTAGGAAGATCATGGATTCCAAAGCGAGGCAGAATGTGTTGCTCTCACTCTCTGCTTATTGCATGTTTAGAAAGATATGAAATGATGAAGAAAGACAGATAGAAAGAGTATAACTATAGTATAAAATCGAGAAATCTGAGTAAATATGGAGGATGATGATGATGACACGATAAAAAAGTGTTTTAAGTGAAAACTTTTTTGTTTTTCATTATTTTCTTTCACTATCCTCTCATTCTTCTTACTTTAACTAATAAGGAATAATATTAGGGTATGAAGAAAAAGTCGGCAAAAAATGCTATGCTTTTACTTATATCCATGCAAAGAAAATTTGTACATTGCCATAATGTGCTAAATGTAAAAAAGTAAAATGAAACTTGCTCTAATGGCGAGAGAAGGAAACATATTTTTGCAAAAGCTTTCTAGGCACACGAGCGGAGAAACATGAAACTTGTGATTAGTAATTTATCATGAAAAACAAAATAAGTATGAAGAAAGCCAAAAGAAAGGGAGAACTGGCCAATTGGTTTGCACAAGACAAAATATGGCACGAACGTGTACGCGTGGAAATATACCGGAGGGGAAAGAGAGGAAAGAATTTTTTACAGAGTTATATTGGTTTTTGCATGCTTTTGTTTTGCCTGGGTGTCTGCTATTGTCTTGTTTTTCTATTGTTAGAGGAATGTATTTTGCATTTATTAACTGTCATGTTTTTCATATCAGGTTGAGGAGAGTCCTCCTGATAAGCGTTTTATCCATTACGCTTAATCGTTTCATGATCAACCTCGTCATTATCGTCAAACATAACATTATTATTTTATGGCAATTTACGTTTGAGAGTCCTCCTGATAAGCGTTTTATCCATTACGCTTAATCGTTTCATGATCAACCTCGTCATTATCGTCAAACATAACATTATTATTTTATGGCAATTTACGATAAATTTTGCTGAAAATGTAATTGTTATTATTTTTATTAAACCAAGGAACAAGAAGAGATATTGAGTATAATATTGTCAGTCTGAAAGTTTTTTTTCTACTTCTTCTTTTCCTTTTACTTATTTTCCTCTCTTCTTTTCGTCTGTATGCATACAACAGAGTATATAAAATATATTTTGTGTTGTGTGATGATGTTAATGGGAATAAATGGGTTTATGGTTGCATGCACAATATTTTTGCTAGTGTACCGTGTACTCTCTTCTTTCTACTTACTTTTCTACCCATCGTAGCCCACCCCAGCCACCAATTTACCATATCGCCGCAACACGAACGAACCGCTTTAAATTGTTTGCTTCCACACAGACGACCACTTACTTTTCTACATGGAAATAGTAGTCGCAGGAGCAGCAGTAATAATAACATTCCATTTTCCAGCGAGCAAGCAGGAAAAGTTGGACTACTACTACCATGCACTATTTTCTCTGCAAACTGCCATTTCAGTAAGTAGGTATAGGTATGTGTAGTGTAAAGTAATCACATGAAATGATAAAGTTTGGATAAATAATGAGCTCTGGTTTGGTTTAGATACTACTGCCACCACCACCACCACTGCTTAAACTTTTCTTTCCACTACTTTACTTGGTCTCGCTCTCTCCCCATATATTTATTATATTATCTGGTAAACAGAGAGTTACATTTCTAGGGAGATACTTTAGTTTAGTGGTGTGTGTGTTGTTGCTAACTTGTTTGCTTTACTTTTAACCCCACAACCAGTCGAGTGGCTGTGAAGTAAGTTTCCAGTTCCAGTCCATATTATCTTTTCTTTTGGTTTGGACTTTGTCGTTCTGTCTGTCTCTCTCTGGTAAGCAGAGAAAAAAATAATGAATGCCATCGTCATCAACATTCTATTCTAACATAATTTTTTTCTGCCTTTTAAATTGTATTAATGGATAATGATAATATGCACTAGAATAAGCAGGATTTTGATTGAATAATAAAAACGTGAACAAGTGCATGAAAATGTATTCAATTTTTGTCGTCATTCACTTAACCATCCAAGCAGCAAATCATTTGCGTGGGTGAGTGGATTGAAATATGTTTTTGAGAGACAGACGTGCACCATTGAATTTTTTCTACCGTTTTCAACCGAAATATTTGATATTATTTGAATTGAATCAAATGGTAATAATAAAATAGTTTTGTCCTTTGCTCTTATCTTCTCTCCTTGTGAATCCAATGATGATCAAAGTAACACATAATTTTGTTATTTTCAATAAAATTTGTTGTAACTGGAAAGTAAGTCTTTGGATGTCTACTATATCCTATCTATTATTGAAGCTGTGTTTGCTTAGAGGTAAACTTCACCGAGCAAATATTTACTCTACTTGGTTATATAAATAATTCTGTGATCATTTATATTTTGATGATGATAATGATGACGATGCTGGTGGTGGATGACTGTACATAAGCATAACAGTGGAATTGGAACATTTTATGCAATAACATGTTGTTTTTATAACAGAATAACAGCAGCAGCTTTAGAAGAGATGAGTGGATAGTTCCAGAGAGTGAGCTATGATGAGAGAGAGAGAATTTAGAGTATGGAATTGAATTTCATAGAAATTGATTGAATTGAGACATGATCTCTTGTCTATTTTTGTGACTAAAAGTAAGCCAGGACGGGATTGATAATGGGGAAGTGCCCTTGAGCTAGCTACAGCACAAATATAATACAGGTGGCAAAATGGATTTGGAGTGGAGAAATGTGAAATTGATTATTGCTCTAGTGTGCTAGTACAAACACACGTGGGGTTATGTTGTTGGCTGTTAGTAGATTTCCAGGTAGATAAATATATACAGAGAGAGAGGCTGAAAAGGGGACACTAGAAAATCCTGTTGATATTTTTTCTTCGTAAAGCCCTTTGCTTGTTTGTTTGCCTGGATGGATTTAATATGAAAAGCAATAATATTGATTGCTTGTTGTTGTTTGCAACTGTTGATGTCACAGGCCAAGAAAAATATATACTTTAGGTCAAAAGTTCGTCCGAATACAGGCATGACATTTTTCGCAGATCCTCTTTAAACTTCCGCTTCCCACGTAGTATTATTCTTTTCCGGTCTTTTATATAAGCCGTCGGGCTGCTACTGCTGCGAGCTTTTTGTTTAGCTTGGCTTTCCTGTTGTAAAAAAAAGTCAAAATATGACGTTTTTGTGTAATTTGACACGTTGTTTGGCAGGAAAAAGAGAAAAATAATAATCTTGTCATGTCGCATAACCTTCGATCCTCCTCTCACACTTCCTGGATTTGATCATGACGATTGTTGAAATGTCATTGCACTTTTCGAAAATATTATAATAATGTATTTAAGTAGAATCGCAGATTCTAATGATGTTACCAATCATCAAAACGCGTAGGATGTTGGCATCAAAAATCAAAATAAATGTATTTGCATTCAATAGAAAATTAGGGTTTGTCAATATGATGAAAAGGAGTAATGTCTATAAATGTCCTTGAAGTGTCTGCTTTATACCGATTATTCTGACTAGACAAATATTGATCCAAGGATAATGGCGTAACTTTCTAACAATTCTAACAGTGCGTGGGCATGTTTTTGTACTTTAATTCAAATAATACATGTTTTTGAGAAATTTGTCCTCATTATTACGGTCATTATAAATACCAAACTTGCAAAACAGTTCAATAAGTTGAAAAACAGCAAAAATATTATCTCCTTCTTCTTAAAAGATCAAACAAGTGATAAAGTGGTTCCAATACTATATAATTCAATTAACAACGATAACAACAAAAATCCCTTTTCCACAATAAATAACAGCAGTGTTTACTGATTTTTATTTGTATGTCCATCCAATCGAAAAAGCAGGCATTTACATTAGCTGCTCGTGTGTTAGGTATATTTTTCAGAAAATAGGTTTTCCAAGAACCTCAGGCAAATTTCAGCTTGTTAGTAAACCCACGCGTGCTCTTATACAAATGTAAAAAAGTATACAGCAAAACGAAAAGAGATTATGATTTGATTAGCTTTCTACATCTCAATATTTTTTGCTTGATCTTCCTGTAATTTTCATCATCTCGGGTCACGTTGCGAAAGAAAAAAACCCAACAAAACAAATACAACTTATTCTTCTCCTACGCGTGCTCTTATATAAAAGCAAAAAAGTATACAGCAAAACGAAAAGAGATTATTATTTGATTAGCTTTCTACATCTCAGTATTTTTTGCTTGATCTTCCTGTAATTTTCATCATCTCGGGTCACGTTGCGAAAGAAAAAAACCAACAAAACAAATACAACTTATTCTTCCATCCAATTCTCGTTATTATTTTGTTGATGCATGATCCTTTTTTACGTATAATATTTTGTACTAAAGTCAAACAACGCACACATATTGTTTGAATTGGAACTACTGGCTCGTAAAAGAAAGGGAAAAAATAAACTTATGGAGAGGGAGAGATACTAAAGAGAATACAAAAGATGATGATACCATGAATCTTTTCTTGTCTTATTACTCCTACTTTGCATTCAAAACAAGCAAAAAAAACATGCAAAGCCTAAAGAATAAAGTAAAATGACGATACAGTAGCAATGATACCAAAAGAAAAAAATCAACGCACAGTAACGCACAAAACCTATTTAAAATGCAGGCCGAGTGCCATAATCATCATCATCATTCTCCTCCTCCTACAGCAAACTTGTTATTGTATCTTCTCCAAAAAAGTCTCATCTTCTCCGTTTCAGTAATATTATGATTTTTTCCAAACTAGGTACATGTATATGTGTGTATGTTTTTCTTTTTTTAAATGGACTGCTAGTCTGAGAAAAAATATCTTAAGAAGAGGACTAAAAGAGAGAAGAGGAAAGGAAATACATTTGCATTTTTTTCTTCATAAGACACAACATTTTTTCTTTTCCTTTTCATCTATCTTTTTTACTTACTTTACTTCTTTTTTTCTGCTGTTATTGTTGTGTTGCAAAAGAAGTGGTAGTAACAGTTTTTTCTCTTTTTACATTACTATGTGCTATTGAGTTGAGAGTACTGAGAATTGAGTGGAGTATGGAGTTTTTTATCTGCAGCTCAGAAAGTGCCGTCGCGTTGTCGAGTAAAATAAAATAGAGAGTGAGTATTTATGCGAATGAGTATGTTGTATCATCAGAAGAATTGAAGTAAAGTGGCTGCCTGTTTGCAAGTAGATACTACTAGTCTCTCTTTCCCGTTGTCGTCGTCTTCATCGTCATCATCATCAGTTTAGTAGGTACATATATATTCCTCCAAGATTGTCGCGGGTCGTAGAGAGAAAGAAAAAAAGGAGGCAGAGTTGCACGCATTCACATATTTATGCATGTATCTTGCAATGATGAGGATGGCATCATCATGGCCCATGGCACGTGCAGGAAGTTGAGTAAAAAGGGAAAAACGAAGATGATCATGATGATAGTAGGATGCATAGGAGATTCTTGTTGGAATTGGAAGTGTCTTCTGTTCTCTTCTTTGAAGAATAAGATGTTGGTGGAGATGATGATGATGATACAAGACAAGTCAGTTGAAAGTGCTGCCTACTTTAGTAGTTATTATGGGCTATGGGTGCGTTCTGCTTGGAAGGAGAAGATGTCTATATTTTTATGACGTGTTGTGTTCATTTCAATAAGTTTTGCTTGTACTACGAAAAAAGGATATGATGAAACACCGGAGAAAAATATGTTGACTTGAGTAGGCGCAGGTATAAACCAGTGTGCTCTAAAAATATCTGGTTGATTTGCAGCTTTGTGCTCAGATATTCATGCATAATGCAAAAAGGATGATTTCGGGTTGATGTCATAAGTAAGCAGAATCACTGTCATTGGTTTATGATAATTGCCTTTGTGCATATTGCAATAATATTTTTGTGAAGTTGTAGAAATGGAAAATATCGAAACTCTCTGTATGGTAGAGCATTGGTAATTATGTTTATGATTTGTGTTGCTTGCTAGATCGCTTTCAATGCAAATGTTGCAGCTTCCATTTATTTTCAATATGTTTTTCTTCTTTCAAATACTTATGCCAAATGTCAACTGGTGAAGTTCTTGGTTAGAGTTGCGGTGTTTTTTTGGTAGGAGGGTTGCCAATATTTTGGAAGATTAACGATGATAGCAACAAGATTGGAAAAACAGATAAGAAATAATATATACAAAGACGGTGAGCTACTCACTAAATTATGTCGAGTTGTTCACCCCTTCTTCTTCTCTGTTTTACTTATTTATTCATTCAACTTGAGCGAACTTGAGAAATGAAAGCAAGAAATAAGTGTTCTTATGCATTTTTTTCTGAAATTTGTGGTAATCCGTCTGATTGTTTTTGTCTCTTGAGACCTCCCAATTTTTTTTATAGAAACGCGTGTGTTTTGTACACTTTTATCTTCACATCTTAATTAGGAAAAAAGTAAAGAAAAAAGGCAAAAAATAGATGTCAATTTAATGAATTGAATGAGTTGGTGGAATGCAAGTAAAAAAATGTTTTAGTTTTTACCGCGCCGTAGAGGAAGAGTGAAATATTTGATGAGGTTCAAATGGGATTGCTTGACTTAAATAGACTCCATCCATTAGCAGAGTCAACCTAAAATGCACAAATACGTCTTTTGACTCTCTTAAATGATTTCGCCTTTTGAAGAGGAAACATTTGGAAATGGCTCTGAAAGGAATTTTATGCTATTTTAGCTTCTTTTTTGTAATGACATTGCATGTCTGACATGGTGTTGTTGTGTTGATAGCAACTTAAGCAATGTTAAATTTTTACCTTGAACTTTGCCCATTTTGTTCCGGATAAAAGTCAGCAATAAAATTAGTTTAGATGTAAATTAGTTTAGATGTAAAAGTAGTGGAAAGTATTGTTACTTATTTATTTATGCGAACTAGCAGATAATACAATAGGGAAGGAGAAAAGCACAAAGTTAAACGCCGTTTAATATTAACGTGCAAAATAGTACGTACGTACTACATTTAATTATAGGTAGGGTAAATCTCATCGTCATCAATGAACTTAATATCTCTTGATGTGGAGTTTGTAATGCTTTAGTTATGGTCACTACAGTAGTGACACTACTGTCCAGAATTTAAAAAATCATTTAATTTTCTCCGCCTTTCTGACTACATCATATCATTTCACCCTCGCTTTATGATAAGAGTAAAAGGAGATGACGTTGACAGTGATATTGATATGATGATGACAACTACAACAACAAAGTCTTGTTGTCGTCGCACTGACTTGCTTTCCCATGTAGTAGCTGTAGCTGTACGTAATAACTATAAGAAATTATGAGCATGATATCATCATCCCCCAGGGAATCCCTACATCGTCTTCCCTAACTCTACTGCTGTAACAAAAAACCTCTGATGGTAGGTAATACTTTCCAGTGTAGTGGCTAAAAGCAAGCTCTTCTTTCTTCAAAAAATATTCCTACTCTATTCGACCATCCCTAAATTATATTTTGGTACATATTATAATATCAGTATGTAACATTCTGTTATAGTTAATGATATAAAGTATTGATTCATGCGTTGATATTTTTGTCATCGACATGCTTAGGGGAATAGAAAAGTTATTATCCACCACCACAAGCAACAAACCAACATGAAAAGCAATGGCAGGGTCGCTGACATGCTTTTCCCCCGTTTATCTATATAAAAAAAAGTTATCCACACAAACTTTCATAAAGAAATCCAACATTTTTTCCCCTTTAACCTTAGACATCATATTCCACCATATCATTTCATATCATATCATATCGCCATCATCCCTCCCATTTAATTCCTTCCTCAATTCTTTGATAAATATCCCAAGCTACCCTTTCCATTACGACTTTTTTCACAGCCCCATCACATCACCACCGACCTGAAAAAATCTAATGGCTTTATTGTGCCCATGAACGACACCACACACTACACTGCTTTCTTTTGATATCCAAACAGAACCAAAGGCACATAAATAATGTGATATTGTGCATACACATGGATCATTATTACGTGTGTGAGAGATGCACAAGCACACACAAGCTAGAGCTATTATTATGATGATTATGATTACATAGCTTTTTATTGCCTACTTTTACTCCATTCTTTTGGCTTTTCACCAGTATTCATAATCGTAATAATGCCCCGTGCTCACCGTAAAGAATAGAAAAGCTCATCTCTGCAATCTGTTGTTCGTTTGTGTTTGTTATCACGAAAAAAAATAATATCAAAGGAAATGTTCAACTGTTGTGTGTACAAAATAGTACGACTCCACATTATTATTATCATTATTCTATTTTTATATCGCATTGTGGCTTTATTACGCGTGCACGCAATTCCAAATTCTTATCCACACAAAAATATCCATAATAATAGCACTAGTAGTTGTCGACACATGCATGGAAAATTCCCTCGCCGTGTGGTACCACCACTATGGTGAATATTTTCCCAGATCGGTTATCTTTCATCTTTCTTGCCTTTTCTTTCTTTTTGGAGATTTTTGCTGCTCCTCTGTAAATAGGAAGTGCTTAAGAGTATTTATGATATGGCATTGTTGAACAACGGTACACTGACTATGTTATATTATTGTTATTACTATTGCCATTGCCACTAGTACAGTTTTGCTGGGTTATCGTTGCTACACTTTCTCTTTCAGTTTTATCCAGAAAGAGAATGCCATTTCTTGAATATTTTTTTGGTTATTCTTCCGGCAAAAAAGGAGTCCCAGAGTTGCAATCATTAATGACGATCATAATAATAGGAGGATACGAGGCTTGTGATTTTTTCGGATTGTTTGCAGTTCCCAGAAAGAAAAGAAGGAGACATTTTTATACATTTTTTTTTAAAAAAAGGAGCAAACCAGGACTAGTGAGAAGCGAAATGGCTGCAATAATTCTGGGTAATATAACCCACTCTTATTGGCAAAAAATATTGATTTTGATTTTTCTTTTCTTTTTAAACCCGCCTTGTTCAAGTGAGTACAGCCATCTTATCAATGACTTGCCATGAAAATGCCACAGCAAAACAAATATTGTAATAGTAATAAAAGACTAGTGAATTCTGATTCCTTTTTACAATGTGCGTTTGCTTTTCCTCTGGTGTGGGCCTTTAAAACCGAGGATGGTGTTCTAACAAATGGGAGTTTTGGCCGTGGCAATATTCCAGTTCAAAAGAAAAAAGTCAACTGGTCTCTTTCTCTCTGTTGTAGATTTTTTCCCCTTGAAAGATGTAGTAGCGATGCTATGGGATGATAAAGAAGAAGGAGGGAAGACGAAAAAAAATTGTCGCGAGTCTTGAAACTTTTTAGTTTCAACTTGAGCTTAAGTACAATTTCAATAAAATATGTACACGCGTCTGCTGTCTTGTGTCTGCATAACGCGTACTGCATTGCATGCATTGTACTTTTTGTTTGGCCGGGCGGCGTGGACCAAACCACCAGAAAAAAAGAGTAAAAGTTGGCTCGGGTCGAATGCTGCTGCTACAGAAGTCGTTGTCTCTATAAAAAAAACTTGGTAGACATTGCCAATAATAAGAGTAGTATACATTAAAAATGTGTATACATTTATTATTGAAAAATGTCGTGTGTTTTCTTCATCTATTTTAGTAGCAACCAGCATACAGCAGCAGCGTGATAAATCGGAAAGAGTTGAGTGTGACTTTGAAAAAAAAAAGAAGAAAAAGTTAAAATTGACTTTTTTTCTGAAGGAGAGAATAAGAGGGCGATGGGTGTGGAATGCGTGTGTGTGTAAAGTAAAAAGTGTTTGAAGAGTTGCACTTTGGTGTAAAAATATGTTGTACTACCTCCCTTTTTAAAAGAAAGAAGTATTATTATGACAAGAGTTTCCAAACTTGAGTTGAAGAATATGACCCTTTTTTACCTCAACATTTTATGTTGAAACGGTGTTTTTCTGGTATGTTGAATTAGTTCTGTTTTGAATCCAGAAAAAGTGTTGAAAGAAATTCCAGTGGCGATCGGGCTGGTTGGAAAAAAAGTAAAGCATAATAAATCTCATTGACATTTTCCTCTTTTGCTGCACTTTTACTCCGTATTTTCTAATGTTAGTGCCGGTGCGGCACTATCGGTTGAGAAGATCCTCAGCTTTTTGCTCGTCTGTAAAAATAAATTCTGAATTCTCACTCATTACTTTACTTGTTGGCGTTTATTGCATTTCCTACGACATTGCACTGTGTCAAAACGAAAACTTGTTTTGATACTTTTTTTGCTCTTCCGACTATGAAAAAGCTCGATTTAGTAGATTTTTTCCTACTTCGCGGTGAATTTTTCTCGGATAAGTTATGAAGTCATTACCAAGCCAAAAGAAAATATATGCAAGAAGGAAACCAATAAGCCACGAGAAAAAAAACATTTTTTCCATTTCAGTTTAAAAGACAACAACATAAAAAATTATCCAACAGTCAGAGTAAATGTCAGAGATACTACAACTTGACAGTAGGAATAAGAGCATAGAAAAAGCTTAAAAACTTGACAGACAAGAGTATTTTAAAAAGAAAAATAAACATTAAACTGCCTACAATGCATCCAAGGCCAAACCAAAAAACAATAGTTAAACAATACGCATGGGCAAAGCAGTAGCAGCAGCGACCACAAAACCGACGATGATGGTAAATACTAGCTAAAACGATGATAATGGAAAGAAAATTATCAAGCTTTCAGTTTTTCGTCGCTCAGTCTATTTATACAGCATGTTTTTTTGTTTGTTTTTGTTTTTTGCTGATTCTTCTCGTTCTGGAATATTTGTTGGAAAAGTTAAGTGGCACTTGAGGTCACGTTGTTTTCTGCCGTTTTTTGTTGTTGGCTTTCCATGACATGCCATGCCACATAGCCTTGCTTGTTCTGTTTTTTTGTTAAACAAAATGCTCTTGCACATGCAATCCAAAAATGTTTTTTGGTTTAATTGTCTGTAAATAGTTTAAAAGTACGTGCATTCTATATCATTTCAAGTGTGTTTGCTTATAGACACAAAAAATGCCGTATCAGTGTGTGTGCACTCCACTACATCATCATAGCGTCCTTCCCTTTTTTCATTTCATGAGAGATGCAATGAATTTATATGTCTTGTCTTGCTGTATAAATAAAAAATTGCCCACACACATGCACTTTTGCTGTCTCTCGTTCTTATTTTTTATCATTATGAAATGAAAAAAATATATATTACAGCACAAGTTGCTTTTTTGAGTGAGCACCACAACCATAAGAACAAGTTAAATTGCTACATGGTATAAAAAATTAATGCTTTGGGGTATTCACGAGAAATGGGCACTGCTTGTAAGATGGTTTAAAAATGTAGGAATGTGCCTATCATTATTACTTAAACATGTTAGTTGGGTATGTATGTTGACTCATGGGAGCGTGATGAAATAATAATAGTAATAACGGTAACATGAGTAAAAACGCATCTCTATCTCTCTCTGCGTTTATGATTCATTCAACTGGTTGAAAAAAAAAATCCAACCATTTTTATAATAGCTGGTAGAGTGGAGAGTGTAGTGGTGGTCGGTGGTATAGTAGTTTGGGTGGGCGGAAGATATTTTTTGCTATCTGATGTTAACGATGCAGCTATAATAAATAATTTCATGATAGCTCAACTGAATAATTTCTGGCATGTAGCAGATACTGTCATGCTTTTTTTATCATCCGCCTACCAGTTTTGTGAAAAAATCTCTGCTTTATTTTATTAACGTGGAATTACATAAAAACGCCCTGATTAGCTCTAAAAACCTCGCAATATATTAAATGTTCTTATTTTTTGTCGCTTTTTATTATTGGTGTCAACAGTCGATAGTGCAGTTGTTTTTTGTCAAGGGCACCTTCACTCATCGCCTTCCTTATTGTCCTTTCCGTTTTCTCATATTCTTTGTCTTGTCTTGTGTCTTGCCTTTTGTAAATAATGGAGCATGTGAACAACTGCAAGAAAAAAGTTGTCCCTGCCTTCCTTTGTTTTTTATGTAGTCGTCTTATTTAAGACACCACCATAATCTCATACAAAAAAGCGCAATTTTTCTAAACACATACACAAGTTGTCTGACAAGTCTGTGAGATAAAACAGAGCTTTTGTGCCGTTGTTTCTGCTGCTGACTGCTGTGTTTATTTACCTCAGGGTAAATAATTTTTGTTGTTACTGCTGCTTTTTCTACTCCTACAACTGCCGCTCTATGCTAAAATGCGACTGCTCTGTTCCTTAAATAGTTAATGAGTTCAGCAAAACTGCAGTGGCAAGTACCGAGAAGAGAGATAGAAAGAAAATAAAATGCCACAAAATTTACTGGATTCATATGTCTTGCTTGAGGCAAGGTAGCAAATTTTACAGTGCAGCTCTGCTCTGCTCTCTCTGCTGTCCGCCTTTTTCGTTATTATGAGCATTCAGCATGTCATGTGAACAAGGTGAGTTGGTTGTTTGTCTTTGCTATCCTGACTTTGAGTTTTCTGGTGGCAGTTAGGAAATGCATGCATCTAATTATTTGTATGTGGAGGATAAAAAAGGAAAAAGTAAGCAGAAAGAAGGGAGGTAAAAGCAGTGGGTAGCAAAGAAGGCTATAACAGTATATCACTTTTTTGGAATGGGATCATCAGAATATAAAGGTGGTTATTGGGTACAAATAGCAGCCCAGAAATAAAAAAGCATATTTTCCGAGAGTGGAATCATCCAACTACCACTACTGCAAAATACATGCATGGTATGTATAATATTCACAAACTGCAAAACGGTAAACTTTTTTAAAAGCTCAAATTCCTTCATGTTGGATTTAGCGTTGGTTGGGTTCATGATAATAATAATGTAATAAAAAAGAAGGAAAAACTTGTCTTGTAAATAATGGAGATTTGAATAGTCCCAAAATGGCATTTTCCTCTCTATTTTGCTGCTGCCGTCGTGAGTGTTGTTGTGTTGGAATGATAAAGTGAGTTGGAAAAAGACACAGTGTATGAGAATGGAGCATATATATGTCTATACTCACTTGTAGGATAAAGGCATCATCATACCCACATCTTTTCCTGTTGTTGATGTTGCGACTGCTGAATTGAATTGAGTTTGAATGATGATGCAAATTTTCTTCCTTTGCCTGGTTTTTTTTCGCCGCTCTGCCGCTTCACTCGTCATGTTCAAAAAAACTTTACATTTGACGAGATCCATGATGATAATGATGATATGTATTCTCCATGAAGAATAACAATAAAAAATACAATACACATCCCATCACTTGCAGAGAAACAGACTTGAAAAATATAATAATAATAATATTGTAAATATAACAGAGTGAATGCGATGATACAACTGCTGCTAGTCTCCTGTTTCCTGTCTTTTTTTCCTCCTCTGCTGCTCACTGACTGAAATGAGAAGGAAAAGGCTTTAATAATAATAATATTGTAAATATAACAGAGTGAATGCGATGATACAACTGCTGCTAGTCTCCTGTTTCCTGTCTTTTTTTCCTCCTCTGCTGCTCACTGACTGAAATGAGGAGGAAAAGGCTGCAATATAGCAGCAGCAACAGCGGAAGTCAGTGAAGGAGAACAGCTAGGCAGGCACATGGGGAGATGGATGGATGGATTAGATAGAAAATGCATAAGTAAAAGTTGTTCGTCGAGAAAAAAGGATGGATAGAGAGAGAGAAAGATGTAAGATTTATACATACGTCTGCCTGGACACCTTTTTTGCACATGGAAAAATATAAAAAAATAAAAAAAAGTTTTTTCCTCTCTCTTTTACTCTATAAATAGGTTGTAAAGGGAGCCACAAAAGTGGAAACTTCCAAAGTGCCTGTCTCCTCCTTCTTCTCTCATCCTTTTTTTCCCATCTTTTGCAAAAAAAGTTTTTTCTATCTCCTTCCAATCCAATCCAAACTGCTTATAACGGGATGAGGAAGTATATGTAAAGGGTGAGTGTATGGATATTTATGGGTGTGTGGCAATAATGTATCTGTCTGTAGAGCGAGTGGCAGGAGATGGAAGTGGAAGCACAAGTCTATTAGGTATATACAGAGATACAGGCATGCATTTTTTTATTCCTTCCTTTTTGACAAATTGGAGAAAGAGTAAGCTTGAAAGAGAAAGAGAGAGACGAAGCGCCAACAAAAGTTTCTCCATTTTGGGAGCTGTACAACCAGAGGAAAATGAAAGGTGGTCTGGTCTGATTCTTCTCATTGCTGGTATGTTAGTATGCATGCTTTTGGGTCTTTTTCTTGCTGTCGTTCTCCATAACAAGATCCACATGACAAGTTGTAGTAGTAGAGTATAGTAGGTGTAGTATGGTTTTTGCGGGTTGTGTAAAGGCGCTCTGTGTTTCGATGAAGAGATGCATGGATTACAAAAAAGAAAGAAAAATACTTGGAAACGTGTTCATTCATTACATCCGTCTATCTAACAACATTGCTCCTGTTTGCATAAAGAAGAGCCGTCATATATAAAACACCAATAATAATAATATTTGTGGAGTAGCGCAGCAAGAGGGAGAAATGTACAAGATGGATGGAGAGAAAGAGACATGCCTGGTTTTTTTCTCTTTCATTCTATTCTCTCATAACATGTATATTTTTGGACGTGAGTGCATATTCCAACAATCATGAGGGGAAACCTGGATAAAAACTTTTTTACTTTTTTAAAACGAGAAAATGGCACGGTAGACAGACAGAAGACTGAGAAAAAAGAAAAGGAGAATAAAAAAATACTTTTTTATGTTATTGCTTTCTTCGAGTGGCTTTCAATCTCCGATTTCAATTTTTTCTCCGTTATTCTGCCTAATATTTACCACGAAGAAAAGAATATGTAGTTTGAAAATTGAATAAAAAAGAATGTTTTTTTGAATATGACGTACGTTTACACCTACCTATCTTTCTGTATGTTTGATATGGTTGGTTGCGGCGTTGGTGCATGAGGTTGTTAAAGTACTATATTGTCGCACTGTGAAGTTCACGCCTGGTGCACTTTTCAGGAAGAATGATGCGGAATATGAAATAAAATCCAAAGATATTTCATTTTCTCAAATGTACCAACCGTAATATTGATGTAGATTGGGAGTAAAATATGAGGAGAGCATTATAGTACATTACAAAGATATTATTGGTATCAAGCAAGATGTATCGTTCCTTTTGAATATTTTTTCTGCTTTTATTCGGCTGTCAGTCAGAAAATGAGGTTTCATAATATTCAGAAATATCATCCAGGTTTCAAAAAGTTATGCATGAATACTACACTTTAACAAGAAGAAAGCCACAGGCAGCTGCCTCTCTTCCTCTTTCTCTCGTCTCAATACATTTTCAGTTCTCTCGATATAATACACCAATTCATTTCATTATTCTCTGATACAAAAGAAAAAAAGAAACCAAAAACGCATTTTAGAAAGGCAGTCTACTAAAAATGGCTGAGAGAACGTGTGCTGCTGCTGTTACGCAATTTTTTTTGAGAAAGTAAATTTGAGTTACTCATTTTTTCCCCTACAAACACCTTCCCTACTTGTCGGCGGTAGAACAAAAAAATCTCAATAGGTATGTGATTCTAAGCAGATTTAACTTTTTTATTATTATTTTGTGAAGAGTAGAAATTCCATTTCACTCCTTTCAGGTATTTTCCCCATTTGTCTCCATTTTTTCTCCCCTAACTGTGGTTCACTGACTCTTTTTTCTCATGAAAGTTTTCCCACTTCATAATATAAAAACGGCCTATTTCCTACCACTACCACCGCTTTGGTTCAGTAGCAGTTCGTCACGTAAAATAGATTCTTACATTTTTGCATTTTCACCGCATCTTCTAATGCTCCTGCGATGATACCATTATTTCGTTTGGTTGGACTGATTTTGATGCTATACCCATTCTTATTCTTTTAGTGCTCAAGACAAAAAGATGCTCGGAAAAATAAAAACTTTCTTCTTGTTCTTCTCCACACAAATAAACTTTTTTATTCTCTTCTTATTCATCTTAGTTTTTTCTCTCACTTAAGAAACACTGTACATACATACATACTAGCTACTATATACTACTGAACATGTATTTGCACAATCATTCTTCACCTTCACCACGTTTCCCTTTCGTCCACCAACTTTTTTATATAGTGCAATGATGCTGCTGCTGTTGCTCTTGTTTTTCCTCTTGCCTGTCTGTCTATGCAATTTTCCACCTCCCTTTGTATTCTCACTCACGAGTAGTCGGCTCCCAAAACAATTCCACATTGAGAAGAACGTGATACTTTATGTTTTCTACCTCTTTCCAATTTCTCATCGTCGACGTCATCATCAGCAGTAGCATGATCAACTTTTGCTCTTTTTCTCTTCTGTTTCTAGAGTTGCATGCACTTACAACAATTATTAATAAGATGAGCAAGAAGAAAAACATGCCTGGAATCTTTTTTGAAGGGGAGGAAATCCTGGAAAGGGACTGTCTTGAAAATGCACGGATAGCATGTGCAATACTCCACTCCAGAACGATATCTTGTTTGAATCCCCGTTCCCCATTCTTGTCATCATCATCTGCAATAAAAGTACTTGCACTAATAATGACCGTGACGATAATAATGATACGATATAGAGATGCCTTAACGTACTCTTGTTCATTATTGCGTGTAGACATAATAATAAGAGGAAAACTGCATAAATCATTGGGTTCTGTTGTGCAAGAAAATGTGCGTATGCCAAGTTGCAGCAGAGAAATATGTAGAAATTCCAGACTTCCTTCCTGCAC
>JAANSP010000379.1:0-22814 GCA_036850745.1 Homidia socia | reverse complement strand
TTTCGAATCGCGAATCAATAAGCTAGGTACTTTTCCCTTGGAAAAGTTTTACCAATCCAAGGTATTTTCCAGTAGCGGATTTCGATATAATGGTAACAAAAGAGTGATCGAACTCGAGTATAGGGTTGGACAAAATTGAATAAAACATGGTTACGATCGCGTCCACATGTTGATTTGTAGTACAATCAAAGATCTAGTCAGGGATTCTTTTCGTCTGACCCGAAGTGGAAGAAACATTGGATCGATTCGCTCGGTTGTTGGAGCAGTGGTTGATGTATATTTTGGACACACCAAACTACCAAGGATATATGATGCATTAGAAATCCAAAACGGAAAAAATCGACTGATTTTGGAAGTAGCACAACATTTGGGAAATGGAACAGTTAGAAGCATAGCTATGGGAGAAACATGTGGGTTATTCCGAGGACAAAAGGTTTTCAACACCAGGAACCCGATAGCTGTGCCAGTTGGAAAAGAAACACTCGGTAGAGTTATAAATACAGTAGGGGATCCTATAGACGGGCTAGGACCTGTTGGATTGAAAAAATGTTATATTTATTCCAAGCCACCTGGTTTTATTGAACAATGTATTCGTCCCGAATTGTTGGAGACCGGAATCAAAGTGGTGGATTTATTAACACCTTATGCACGCGGAATCAAAATAGGATTGTTTGGAGGAGCTGGAGTAGGGAAAACGGTTTTGATTCAGGAATTGATCAATAATGTGGCACAAAACTATGGAGGATATTCAGTGTTTACAGGAGTAGGTGAGCGGACCAGAGAAATCAATGATATTTATAATGAAATGAAATTGAATGGAATCATTAATCCGATCGCATCCAAAGTAGCTCTGGTTTTAGGACAAATGAGTGATTCACCTGGTGTCAGGTACAGAGCAGTTTTAAGTGGATTAACAGTAGCCGAACATTTTCGAGATCAAAATCAAGACGTATTATTTTTCATTGACAATATATTTCGATTTACCCAAGCTGGTGCAGAAATATCAGGACTTTTAGGAAGAATTCCATCTGCAATGGGATATCAGCCAACGTTGTCCACTGAAATGGGACAAATTCAGGAAAGAATTTCCACTACAACCAAAGGATCGATTACCTCTATACAGACCATATACATACCGGCAGATGATCTTACGGACCCTGCCCCAACAACTACCTTTTCACATTTGGATGTAACCACCGTATTGTCTAGAAATACGTCCAAACTAGGAATCTACCCTTCAGTAGACCCATTAGAATCCAGATCTAGAATGCTAGATCCGCAGTTTGTAGGAGATGATCATTACCAGGTAGCTGTGCTTGTTCAAAAACTCCTTCAAGATTATCGTTCATTACAAGAAATAATATCTATTTTGGGAATGGATGAGCTTGGAGACAAGGATCGAACAAAAGTGGAGCGTGCGAGAAGGGTGCAGAACTTTCTCTCACAGCCACTTTTCACCGCACAAGCTTTTACAGGACTCGCCGGAAGACATGTCAAACTATCCGAAACCATCCGTGGATTCAAAGAAATCTTGGAAGGAAAGTATGACCATCTTCCACAAACAGCATTTTACATGGTGGGAAATATGGAAGAGGCCGTTCAAAAGGCTAGATCCATAGCAATGTAGACATCCATTTTGGACACCTTACCCCTGCAAGTGGTTAGCATGAAATCAGCTTCAAATGGGGTATTGTATGCCTTTTTTGTTGCCCAAGGAGTGTTTCTCCTTTTCCCGTGGAACTCTCTATTGTCAGCAGTCTCGTATTACACTGCCAGGCTAGAAAATATTCCAGTGGCCACCAAAATGGCATCATCATTTGCCCTTATTTTTACAACCATCAAAATTGTTTTTGTATTGATTTCATCACTTCTTATCAATGTAATCAGTCCAAAGAAACAGGTGGTGGCATCGGGAATATGCAATTCAATTGTTTTTGGCCTTTTGGCCTACATGCCAACTACGGATTATTTTTCCGATCCAGTATTTTTCGCATTGACGCTGATTCTAGCCCTTTTGGCAGCTATTTGTGCTTCGTTTGCTAGTAATGGGATGTATACCATCCTTGGACATTATCCGCCCAGGTATGTTCAGGCCTTGGAAAATGGACATGGATTGTCGGGAATTTTATGTTCAGTAGTCAAGATCATAACGATTTTGGTCACACGGAATCTTACAATTTCGGCCAAGGAAATAGTTGTTTACTATATGTTTTCATCTTTGGTTATTGCCGTTTGTATTTTCTTATTTATTGGTATTGGCGACAAGCTGGAGACTGGACACTACCAAGTTCAGACGATCAAAGAAATCGACAGGGATGATACTCCATTATTTTTTCAGTATCAACGTACGTTTCAGAAACTTCGGGATCCCTCCCTCGCGATTTGCTGGTGCTTTGCCGTTACGTTGGCAATATTTCCATCGTTCTATTTCTCCACACGATCCGTTTACTCATCCACATCCAGTTTCTATCATGAAAGACTTTTTCCGTTTGTAAATCTGCTGTTGTTTAACATTGGAGACTGGATTGGAAAGTCTATACCGGTTCTAGATTCCTGGAGGGTTTGTGATGGAAGAAAAATCCTGCTATTATCACAGGCAAGATTTATGTATTTTGCACTTTACCTATTTGGAAATGTCCATTTGATGCATGCGCAGTATCCTCTATGGACAGGATTGGGTTCGGATGAACTATTTTATTTCTTGTCAATAAGCTTTGGAATTTCCAACGGTTACATAGCTACATGTGCCATGATGTGTGGTACCTCTAGCTTGCCAGAAGGGGATGCGGATCGTAAAAGAGCAGGGTCGGTTATGGTAATCTTTTTGAATTTAGGACTTTGGTTTGGAGCAATTTTATCTTTTGTCTTATTTTCTGCATTGGAATCGATTTCATCACCTATTTAATAAACTAGATGTACCCAGGGTATGCATCAAGTTAGCCATGAACTTTTAAAATCGCTCTCCGTATTCCTGAAGACCATGGATCTATTTTTCAACAATGATAGAATTTGCCATGGTCATTTTGTCCCCTCTCCAATTTATAGACTGGTCAAGTTTATTGGAGATATTCAGGACATGCTTTTTATCGACGAATATATTTCATCATACCAGCTTTTTTCCATTATTTCAGTGGGCATTGGTCATCCAGAACTTCAAATTCGATATTTTTGTCTTTCTTTACTAACTGTCTTGAATTTTGATCATGATCATAATAAGGAATATTTGGATTCGATAGTTGAAAGAATCATTCAAACTATAAAGTCTGATGGTGATTCTAATACTGTTCTCTTGGGATGGAAGGTATTGTCATGCTTTGTAGCACGAATAGAGAATAATATGGTCGGTCTAGTGGAGAGAAACGTTGAAGAAATTTCTGCATTGGTCCAGAAAACATTCCAAAGTCACCAGTTTGAAACAGTCGAAGAATGTAGGAATTTTGTTGTTGGACTGTTAAAATTGATACATTTATCTGGACCTATTTCCAACACATGCTCCGAAATTATTGACATGCTAGTGTCTAGATTGGATCTTGTTCACCGCCAACAAAGGGAAATCCGTATTGTTCTATCCTGGATCTATCACATGGCACCACATATTTCAACATTTGGTCTAGATGGTCAGGAATTGTTCAATCTGTTCCTCAATATATACATTTCCAATCCACGTTTCATCAAACATTTAGTTCTTGAAACTGTTTCTGAACTGATTGACCATGGCCATGATCTAGTCCCAACTAAATACGACCAACAATGTTTGCTTTCACAAAGCATCTTGATATGGAAACAAAGGGGTCGTATAAATGAACTGGCAACACATTTGTACCACATGTCCCAATTATTATATTCTGGCAAGATTCCTGAATGTATGTTTGAATTAGTTGCGAAAAATATGGATTTGTTAGTTGATACCGAAAATGAGCAAATAGTTCCATGCTATGAACAATTGCTTTTATGGTTCCCTTCCATTATCCACAAAAGGCACAAATATCAGTTTCTAAAATTGACACGAGATTTTTCGGATTATTTTGTTCAGATGAATGATAAGGAAAAGTATGATGAAATTGCCCGAAAACTATTCAGCATTTTTGAGAACATTCAGGAACCATCCGAGCTAGATATGGTGCTTCAGATTCTAAGCAAATTCGCAAGGGATCATGACAAGATTGAAACAATTATGGAATATTATTACCGATATTTGATAAGCAGTGAATGGGAAGTTGAAGAATGTGTCATCAATGCATTGAACAATTTGGAAAGAGAAACCTTTCAAAAGTTATTTAATCAAACTAGGTATCAAAAAGAGATTATAGATTGTCTGAAAAACAAGACAGGTGACAAGGAGGAGTATATCAGAACAGCAGCATTTAAATTGTTTTGTAAATGGATAGATACACAGTCCGAAAGTTTGTTCCTGGATCATTCTACAATTTTGGAATTGTGTGTTAGAGGATGGACAGATTCAGATCCATTGGTCCGACAATATTCCATCAAATGTGCTGAATCTGTTCTTCGAGTTGGTGAATATGAAAATTTCGATTGTATCCAGGTAATGCATTTTCAGACTCTTTTCCTGGATTATGATGAACGTGTCAGATTATCTAGTTATAATCTCTTTCTTTGTTTTCTAAAGACCATAAAGAATACTAAATCAAACAATTATCGGAATCTGATAACCATGTATTTCGAATCTGTTTCTTCTGAAAAAACATGTGCCATTCAAAATCAGATCCGACAATGGTCTAATGTTAGAGAACACGAATTCAAGGACAAGACGATATTTGAATCTGTCAAAGATTTTATTTCTAGAATCGGTAGCGTTCAACAGGATGACATGGATACAGAAATTTCCGATCTTCTCTCCAATCTAATCCGTTACAGTACAATAGAAAACTGTGCGATTATGGATTGTTACTAGTCCATACTAAAAAAATGGGTCTTCCCAAACGGATATTAAAAGAGACTGAAAGATTAGCCAGAGACCCGGCACCTGGGATTGTGACAATACCATCGGAAGAAAATCTGAGATATTTCCAGGTTTTTATGGAGGGACCTGTACAAAGTCCATATGAAAA
The DNA here is from genome assembly GCA_036850745.1 of Homidia socia. NCBI lineage: Eukaryota > Metazoa > Arthropoda > Collembola > Entomobryomorpha > Entomobryidae > Homidia > Homidia socia. The sequence goes on along the minus strand of JAANSP010000379.1, from coordinate 17,742 downwards.
GGGTGTTTTCCATCTTGAGCTTTTTCTTCCCGAAGAATATCCCATGCTACCACCCAAAGTGAGGTTTTTAACCAGAGTGTATCATCCCAATATTGACAAACTCGGAAGAATCTGTCTGGATATACTCAAAGATAAATGGAGTCCGGCTTTACAGATTCGAACAGTGTTGCTATCCATCCAGGCACTTCTTGGCGCACCCAACCCAGATGATCCACTTGCCAATGATGTAGCTCATCACTGGAAAACAGATGAGAAAAATGCTATTGAAACTGCGATTCGATGGACAGAAGAACACGCCAAAAACCAATAAATTCAATAACCATGACAAATTGCAGGGATGGATTGGGAGAAAAAACTAGAGTCGCATCCTATATTCGAATTTCAGGATGAGTATGAAACGTTGGTGCTGGTAGGTGAACAGAGAATATTCGTTGTAAATGGATACGAAATTCGAGCTATGGATGTTTCCAGTGATCCACAGGACTGGTTCCATGTTATTCTTGAAATAAATACCGATTTGAATGTAGGGTTAATATCTAGAGGTCGAGTCAATGCGAACGGATCACTCTTGGCATTCATCAGTGAACCAGGTCTATTTGTGCTACAGGTCCCTAGAGTCTTGTTATCAAGTAAGAAAACAGTTTGCTGTGACATAATTGTTATGGATACAGGTCTTTACGGAGGTATTTTATCATCACAAATAGGTGATTTTTGTTGGCATCCTGCTAGTTGGAGTAATAGCCATTTGGTTATTCTTGGACTAAATGGAACTGTCAGAATGCACAATGTCGTTGGTAAGCAAGAAATGGAATTGAATCTAAATGACGAGCTTCCACTACATCACCCGGTACCAACCTTTGCATTTTATGACAATCCGACAACTAGACTGGTGATTCCCAGCCATTCCTATCATCTTGGAAATGACCCATGGATTGCATTCACAGCATTTGTGGCCAAGGAGAATGGAGAACTGATCCAGATCTGTCCTCTGATTCCGTTGGAATTCGCAGCGACAGCTGAACAGTTAAATGGTCTTGATAAGAGTGGAAACCAAAGACAATTGATAGATACGATCAAGGCTCATTCGAAATTGGAGGACAAAATATATAGAGTTGAGCTTGAACCTGACAATGTTCCAAGACCATGTATATCACCACTTGTAATCGATTACCGCCCAAAATTGAATTTTGGAAATCCCGTTATTCTATATGCATCAATAAGCCCAGAATATCCAGACTTGTTTGTCGTTGGATGTGAGAATGGAACGGTTGAAATCATGGCCAAAATCGACAAGACGGAACCTATATCGCTAGAATTTTCATTGTATTTTATCTGCAGCCTAGAAGTGGAAAAAGCAACTAAATTGGAATGGTTAGGAAATGGATTTGTGGTTGGTGGGAGTAATTCAATAATCCATGTAATTGTCGATACATTACAAAATATCAGAGCCAAGTATATTTTCAAAGGGAACATGTCAGAATTTTCGATATTTCGATCCGTTGTCTTGGGAGATTCGCTCTTTATTTCCAATCGATACAAAACCAAAGCGGTTAGGCTTGGATCCAAAATGAACATTCCGCTTATACACAAAGACGTAGATGTCAAAGATATTCTGGTCCCATTGAAAAACAAACCATTTGAGGAGACAATCAAAGAGCTGACCCTTGATCTTTCAAAAATATCTCCACCGCAACTCGAAATATCACTGGAATCGTTACCTCTGGCGATCGATAAATTGCGAAGAGATTATATTGGACTGATCAATACCACAAACGATCGTATATGTGAAAGATTGAAAGTCATGGAACAAGAGAGAAACCGACAACAGACCGAAATCGCGAGAATAACAGAATTTTTGGATAAATCAACAGATAGCAGTATGAAAAGGCTGGTTCAGCTGACTGCACGATACAGTAAACTCTTGGAACGATATATAAAGCTAGGAACACATCGACCGGTATCCGCCCACGAATTTGAGTACTATAGAGAACTGGAAGCTTGTGATATATTAGCCTCTACGATCAGCACGAAAATCCAAGAATCTAAATGCGAGACCGAGAAATCGGCGATGGACTACAGAGGTGTTGCTATGAACAAGTTCGACAGACAAATTCGAACCCTCAAAGAAAATTTGCACCAAATAGAAACGTTGGAAAGAAAAATCAGGAAAATCGGTATAGACTGAACAAAATACATTGAAATAAATATCTAGTGCTCGTAGACATAGTCATTATGCTCTACCGCTTCATGAGGTCTGGATGGGTAGCAACTGTAATCATATACCAAGGACGGTTCATACCCTGGAGAATCCAAATAATCATCTGGATGGCCAAGGGAATACTCATATCGAGGAATATGTCCATCAAAGCCATAATTATCTTCCAAATATTGGAAATCATAATTGGATTCGTCACATCTTTCTCTGAACGCATCGACAGCTGCAGTTAGAGCCACTCTCTTCCCGCCAAGTTTGTTGGGATTCAGGTATGCCAGCTTCCATCCAATTTCGTTCATTGCACATTCGTAAGGGTAAATCTGGTCGCTTCCATCGCTGAACAACATGGCTTTGGGAAATAAACAATTATTGGCTTTGAAGGCTTCATCCATGGAACTAATATCTACCTTTTCAATATCCATTCGAATTTTGACAGTAACAAACCGTCCCTTTTTGTTTTCATATTGGATTGTCATTTGTGCATCTGATGGTTTACCTGTATCATCCAAATCTTTCTTTTCTTGTGGAATGTCAACAACCCTTCTCCTCAACGTTCCATTCTTTATTTTATCCTGTCTAATCACTCTTCTCGACCGACTCTCTTGGAATCTATTCCTATAACTATCTACTGCGCGTTGTATAAGACCTCGTTTTCCATTTAAAATATTCTTGTTGACCCATGTCAATCTCCAGGCAAGATCATTGACCTTGGTTTCATATTCGTATCGGTTTCAAACATACATATCAATAGGTACACAGGCTCGCGGATAGACGCAATTGTCCCTTCTGAAATCTTCTGGAAGGTCCTCTGCCACTACATTGTCAATGTCTACCTTGATAGAATACTCTTGGATATGACCTTTGGTGGAGTACGTGAAAATCAAATGCTCAACTCCATTTCGAACGTCTGTAACGGGCATTGATGCAGGAAGATTCATTCCGCCAATGGAACTCCTGGATTGTTTCGACTTGATCCTTTTCGTCCTGTTGAACGGGACTGTATGGCATGAGTCGTCGTCCAGGATCATTCTTTTCGAAGAAACTCCACCAGTCGGCTCTCTTAATCTACGCACATTCTCACCCAGCTGGATCAATTGGTCTGCAGAAAGTGAATTCAAAATGTCCTCTCTGGAATCTATGAGTTGTGTCAGCGCAAACGCTGAATCTCTACTATCATCGTCGTCAAGTATTTCAATCTGTGAGTCTGCCGAACTGTGTGTAACGAGAGATGGATAGATATTCTGTCCATCAACATATGATACTGCATAATCGAGCTTTTCCAACAGATCGTCTGGCACGACAAACATACGAGGAGTCTCTACAGAACTGCAAAATAAGATTCAATGAAACATTCATCCTACCTAATATCTTTTCTTGTCATCTAGATTTGGCAATTTCGGTATCGTTTATACGGGGGCTAAGGCTATCCCTGCTTCCTGAATTCGGGCGATAAGTGTGCGCGTTTCTGCAATTGATATATTTCACACACTCCATGGACGAAGGAGGGATCCCAAAGCCTCGATTTGAAATAAAAAAATGGAATGCAGTAGCACTTTGGTCATGGAACATCACAGTCGATAACTGTGCTGTTTGCAGGAACCATATCATGGATCCCTGCATTGAATGCCAGGCCAATCAAACGAGTGAAGAGTGTAGTGTTGCGTGGGGCTCTTGCAACCATGCCTTTCACTTGCATTGTATATCAAAATGGCTCAAGACCAGGCACGTGTGTCCCTTGGATAATAGAGAATGGAAATTTCGGAAACAAGGATGCGAATAGGCACCATTCACTAAATAAAACAAATGTCTAATGAACGTTGCGTAGCTAATCTATAGAGTGTCAACCAATAGCCGGAAAGCCGGGTTTAACTACGAGGCTAGTACCAAAAATGTATTAATCTAACGCAGTGAATTCGAAAACAATATTTATCCCAGTGAGTTTGCGGTAAATCTTGGAAAGGGCATCCAATCGGCCTTCGACTCGGGACCTGTCTTGAGAATCCAGTATAATCTTGGTGATTTGTGGCTGATTCACCCTTACACAAGTACGCTTTCCTATGATTTCTACTGGATACATGATATCTTCCAAAGTCTTTTCGTGGACGAATTTGACGGTCTTGCTTCGAGGTCTTTTAATCCTGAGTGGTGTTTTTCCCTTTGGTTTGGGCACAATTGTTCTTTTTCCGACAAAGACGATATGACTACCTGAAAATCGATTTTCCAATTCGTTTGCCAGCATTGACACAACTTGCTGGTATTGTGAAAGCTGCCGAGCAGGAACCAAAACGACAATCGCACTTTTTCCGAATCCAATATCAATTTCCAAAGCAGAGCAGAATTGTAGTGATTGAAGTGTTTCTTTCAGTTCTTCGTTTGTGGATTCAATTTCCATATATGCCTTGGCCATCTCTAGATCAAGTTTACTTGGTTCAGCTGTATCCGATTTCAGAATTTTAGGTCGTGGAGACATATCCAGATGTTGGGCAGGGGGTGAACTCGAATAAAAATGAATATCCAAATCACGAACCTCACATCCGACACCATCAAGTTTATATTGTCGGGAACAGATCTAAGTGTGGCCAATGCATTGAGGAGGGTGTTGTTGGCCGAAGTTCCTACAGTAGCGATTGATTCTGTTTTTTATGAATCCAATACTTCTTCGCTATGCGACGAATTTTTGGCTCACAGACTAGGCTTGATTCCTCTGACTAGCTCAAAGTGTAACGAAGAGGGATCGGAATTTCGATACACTCGGGATTGCACATGTACCCTTCATTGTCCAAAATGCTCAGTAGAATTGATATTGAATGTCAGATGCTCAGAGGGAACACGTAACGTCACCACCAAAGATCTGATCAGTCGGAATCCTGATTATGTCCCGGTCTACTCTGGGGACATGGATGACAATATTATGATAGCAAAGTTGTGTAAAAATCAGGAAATTAAATTGAAAGCATATGCCAAAAAGGGAATCGGAAGGGATCATTCCAAATGGAGTCCAGTTTCCTCAGTGGGATTTGAATATGATCCAGACAACCGATTGGGACATACGAGATTTTGGTACGAGGATGATGTAGATAGAGAATGGCCAAAAGGACCAAACTGTGAACAAGAGCAATACTCTAGTGGCGAGTTAATGGACTCGTCTACGCAACCGGCCAAATTTTATTTTAGCGTCGAGTCAGTAGGGTCACTGAGCCCAACTGAAACGATTTTTTCCGCATTGCAAGTTCTGTCATCCAAACTGGCCGCTCTCCATATTCATTATCAACAACGGTAATTTAAAGTTACCCGCGCTCCGCACACCCTAGATTAATTTCAATTAAGGGTCGGGATAAAAGAGAATGGATTCGGGATTTCTGTCTCATGGTGTTTACTGGGAGGTTAGCTGGACCCGATGCCCTGAAGGAATACAAGTTGATTGAGACTATCGGAAAGGGATCCTATGGCAGAGTTGTTCTTGGCAGAAGCATCAAGACTGGGGAAAAAGTGGCAATAAAAATGGTAGACTGTGCCAAAATTAAGAGCGCGCGTCAACAGGAAAGATTGAGGAGGGAAATACGTATCCTATCGTTAGTCAACCATCCACATATTGTTGAACTCAAAACGGTGATCGGATCCAAAGATCACGTTTACATGGTCATGGAATATGTGTCTGGAGGAGAGCTTTATGGATACATCAAAAAGCGACTGGACGAAGGCGAGGTTCGACGGATTTTTGTCCAGATAATTAGTGCCATCAATTACTGCCACCTGAACAATATTGTCCATCGAGATCTGAAACCGGAAAATCTATTGTTGGATGAAAATGGTAATGTCAAATTGGCCGATTTTGGTTTTGGGTGTCTATATGACCATGATAGTCTTTTGGAAACATTTTGTGGAAGTCCACACTACACATCGCCCGAAATGGTCTTGGGTCAAAAGTACTGTGGACCAGAGGTAGACATTTGGAGCATGGGGATCATTTTGTACCGTCTTTTAGTTGGAAAACTACCGTTTGGAGACAAGCTTGTGGGTAATCTTTACAAGAGCATATTGAGATGCAAATATGAAATTCCCGATGATTTGACTGAGCATTGTAAACATTTATTACGGTCAATGATCACATGCAGAGACAGGAGAATAACCATGAATGAACTTGTACTACATCCATGGGTTTCGGGGATTATCTGTTTCCATCTTCCGTTGAGATATCCAATTACTCGAAACAATTTGAATATGCAAATATTCAAACACTTGCTACAATCAGGATATTCACAGCAAGAGGTCAGGGAATTGCTATTTTCAGAGGCCATCTCGCATCCGCTCAAATCAGAGTACTATCTAATATTGGATGCTATTAAGAATGGAAAGTCTAGTCTTCTTTTTGGACAAGAGCAGTTTGAGACATTACCTAGGACCAAATTAGTGGACAAAATGAGACGCTCCTTGGGATTTGAACAAAAAATCAACCAGCGAATTGAACCATTGATGAGGAGATTGCAGACGTGCTTTTCGTATTTTAGCATTAGGTTCCAAGCCGACCCAACTAATCCGTTCAAATTCCATTGCAAATCTTTTAGCATTCTAGACAACGAAGAGGCAGGATTTATTGTGGAAATTGTACGTCAACCGTGTAGCGACGAGTATGGATTCGTGTTGAGGCATCATAAAGGGTCACCATTGAACTATAATTCTGTTGTCCAACAATTGGTTTATGCTGATGCAACAATTGGCACGTAGACCATATGTCTCAATTTGGGACTGATAAGAGTTCTTTCCTGATCTCGTGGGAAATTTGGTGGTGATGATGAATGCGTATCAAATTCAATAGGGATTGTCGCTGACTTGATGAGAGGTGTTCCTTGTACTGTTGGCAAAAAACCAGGAGTGACTGATGCCATAGGACTGGGAGATGTTCGTCTTGATTGGAGAATCTATCAAAATACTCTTGAAGACTATTGATGACTTTGCAGGGTAGAGTGGATCTTTTGTCAAGCAGAATGCGAATGAAAATGCTATTTGACCCGGAATAGTCCATCAAGGATAGTTTGAGCAAGATGGCTGCAGAATGTAGGGTGGGAACACTAGCCTTGGCCAAGATAGATCCTATGATTGTGGCTTCTCTTAGTGTGCAATCTCCCTCTTCACAAAGGGGAAGCAGAATAGCCTTGAAAAATGCAACCGGTTTATATAAAGCTTTTCTGAGTGCCATGTAAAGATGATGATTGAGTTTCCCCGTTTCCCTAATATCATTCCTAGCTCGAGGATAAAGTACGCTCGAGTAAAACTTGAGGACTGTTGACGATTTCAGTGTAGAACTGAACAGTTTTGTGCCTTGGTAAATGGCATTAGGTGTCCATTGTGTGGGATCGGTTAGTTCCAAGATGTGCTTCCAATTCTTCAAAAGTGGCATGATTTTGAAGGCCTTTGGTATTTTCCCTGATCTATATCGGGATAGGTGAAGCCCTAGTTTTGTGTATATCTCGACAATTTTGGGATCCAGACGCTGGTCATCCTGTTCGACTTGATGAAACTCATTTAGTATTTTGTCTGCCAACAGCATTTGATGCGACTCCAAATCTTTGTCCCTCATTAGCCCTTTCCCCATACAATTATCCTTTTCCATGGGTGTATTTGGTCATGGACTATTTATTAAACAGAAGAATAAATATGGACTTCTTGGTCACTCGAAACAGAGGCAAATTTGGTTCCGTCTGGTGAAAATCCTACATCCCATACCTCTTTTCTGTGTTCACTAAATATTTCCAAACATTCCATGGTGTCAACATTCCAGAGCCTTGTGTGTTTGTCGGCAGAACAAGAAACCAGATATTGTCCATATGTGTCAAGTGATAATATCCACGATGAATGACCGTCTAGACAATCTACATATTCCATAGTTTCCATGTTGTAGACATGAATATTACAATCATCACATCCACTGTAGAGAAGTTTGGAATCTGGGGAAAATAATACTTTTCTGACTGGCTTGGCATGATCCAGAAATGTTTTGATTGTACTTCCCTTTCCAATGTCTACAACATGGATATTCCCATTCTCAGTTCCAATTGCTAGGTATTTTCCATCATTACTTGAATCCATGTCGTAGATAAATTTCGAGCCCAATTCAATAGTCCGCTTTCTTTCCTTTGCATTCACATCCCAAAAATGAAGCTTTTTATCCAGCGAAGAAGTGACAATTTCGTGTTCAGATACCCAACAATGTTTCCAACACTCCACCGCAGAACATGGTATTTTTGCGGCTAAAATATGATCCTTCATGTTCCACAAGTACAGCCCCGACCCTTCAATAGAATTGGTGGCCCCAAAATTCTCTTGAGCATCGAAACTCAGTTTCACTATACCGAGGTGATGTGATGGATCAAGTGTGGCTATCGGTTCGTAGGATCTACCATCCCATACACAAACATATCCATCCAATCCAGTTGTAACAATTTCATTGTTTTTCAACCATTGGATGTTGGTGATGGCATCTCTGTGTGCATTGACTATCTTGTGCCCAAGAGTGAACATGCTCAAAAAAGAAAATGTGATATAGATGTTGTCTTTATTTATCTGATGGTAGATACACGCTTAATGTCCAAATATTCCTTTCTAACCTGGACCATTCTTTTTTCTAACATGTCGATTGAATCTCTCAGAGTCTGGAGTGTGTTATCTTCTGTTCCTGCTGATTCATAATCCTTTTCTTCTAGATCAGGTTCATCTCTTGCTTGTCCCATTTCATTGTCAGTCTCTACTGACAGTAAAGATTTGACTGATGTTTCCTGCATCATTTTCCCACAATCTAGAGATTGTTCTCGTTCCAAAATATCACAAATCCTGTCCAAATATCGAGGAAGCAAATCCACGTTTTGATCTGTAATCAGAGGATGGTCTCGTTGTATGATTGGAAGCCGCTCCAATTCTTCTCGTTCTCTCTTTTCTCTTTGAGGATCTATCGATCTGGATCCACGTTTGGCTGATCGTCTTTCCCTTTCATGGATTACCATACTACACTCCAAATTTTCGGAATATGGCCCGTTGGTCCTGGTTGCTGTGCGATGAAACTGTCCTGCGAATTTATGTCTCTCATTTCCATCACCGATTCTAGGGACTGCCAAGTAGACTAATAATTCTTCATCACTAACATCTAAACAATCCTTCTTCCCTGTTTTTTTGGATTTTACTTTGGATTTGTCATTTTCGTCAAATAAATAGTTACTCTTTGATGATCTGGAAGGTGTTGGATTTATCAAATCTTCCAAATGACTCTCTTCTTCGACATCTAGTCGATTCAACAACTTTTCTTGTATCCATTCGTCGTGACTATTCGACCATCCCTTGTAATGGATATAATAAAAGTTGGATTTGTCCTGGATCTTTCGTTGTACAATCTAGAAATAATCAATTGTTCAGTTGATTGACCTTACCTGTCCGTAATATAATTGCCCTTTGATGGATTTGAGTTTCACGTGATCTCCTAGACTGAATAAAAATTGGATTGGATTATCATGTTTATGGGGGAAGAAATGCGCTAGTTCGTAGCGATATAAATATTTCTTGTAATTTGTTCGAGTATTGTAGGATGCACTGGTTGACATTGTTGAGAGTCCCAGATCCATATATACATTCTTCCAAGTCTGTGTTCGAGTAACTTCATCCATGCCCCCTCTTGCTGTAACCAAGTTGTACAATTTGAACAAATCCAATTTTTGAAACCCCAAAGATGGAATTTTGGTTATTGGGTTACCATTCTTACTCTGGAATTCATAAAGACTATTTAGAAAAACGGCCTTTTCATCTCCATCTTCGCTGGAAGACGAGTTCATCTTTATTAGACTCTGTTCATCAAAATTGTTTTATGTAGTAGCCATGTCTTCAATTGGTGTATACAAATCTTTTCGGATTCGTCTTTGGTACTTGGATATTACAAATTGTCTAATCATCACCAATTATGATAAACCAATGAATTGCTTAACTACCATCCGAATTTGGTCGTGGTTCTAAAGCTCTCTCAAATTGGTCAACAAACGCCGACAATTGGTCGACATCCATTGGAAATGCAATTCTATTCACAAATGGGATCATTGAATGTTTAAATGTTCTCATCACCAATGCGGATTGTAGCTTGGATGCTAGGCTATCAATCCTAGCGGCAATTTCTAGACAGTTACTTGACTCTAGTTGTTTTCTTGCTGCATTTTCGCTATGAATCCGTGCTATTTCACTTCTTCCTTGGTCAGCTGCTCTTTGTGCTTTGACAAGTTCACTATTTTCGTCCTTGACACACCTTCTCGCATTGACCTGGAGATTCTTGATTGTAAGTCTAAGACCCAAAAGATATCTTTCCATTTCCTGGCTTCTCACCGATCAACAATCAACTCGAACCGGAAACAATTTGAAACTCGTTTCAAAATCAACCACCTTTATCGATCTTTAACAATGTTTATTTACAGGTCTAGGAGGGTTACATTATGCAGCAAGAGTACTTGGATTTCTTTCGAAATTTTCGGATTTGTTTCAGTCGTTTCATGGAGCTCTGATCCCCTTTGGATGCCGCTCTCTGATACCACATAATGGCTTCGTCTAGATCTACCTGGCATCCTATTCCATTTTCATAGTAATGCCCCATTGCGAATTCTCCTTTACAATATCCATTCAAAGCGGATCTCATTGCCCAGGAAAATGCCTTGGTATGGCATTGGTTTAAAACTCCTTCATATCCCGCAAGGTACCAAATAGACAACGATAACTCGGCCTGTGGATCATTTTGGTCTGCAGCCTTGAGGTACCATTGAATAGCTTGAGTATGGTTGGTCCGACAATTCAAGAATCCAAACTCGTAACAACGTCCCACTCTATACTGTGCTGGCCCATAGTCATATTTTGCTGCTGTTAGTAAAAGTTCAAAGGCATAGGCCTCATCGGGTATCACAACAGGACTGCCATTCTTCTCGTAGCATAATGCCAAATCATATATTGGTTTGGGGTATGTTGCATTGGCAATTGTCGCAGATCTCTTTAACCAAGTTATAGCCTCTTTAGGTGATTTGGTTTGATTTAGATAGCCATGTTGGAGTATCAATGCCAATTTGTGCATAGCATAAATATTTCCGAGAAATGCCGATTTTCGATAAAAATGAACTGCTCTTTTACAATTCTTTTTGGTTCCCAACCCATTCTCATACGATTGAGCGACCTGGTATGCGGCCTCATGATGATTCTGCTTGCTTGCCTGGAGAAAATGACAAAATGCTTTATCATGGTTCATTGAAATCCCATGAACACCTTTCATGTAACAATCCCCAAGAAAATATTGTGCATCAGAAAGCGGCGGACATCCTCTTCCTGTATTGGTAGTTCCAAGTCGCTTTATCCACTTGATTCCCTCTCTTCTTAAAGTATCACTGAACGAACCCTTTTCCTTTTTCTTCCCCTTTAGAAACTTGGAATTCATGTAAACTGCTTGTCCACTTCCGTCTATCTCCACTATTTGGATATCTTTGTTATCTGATTCATGTTCCAATTGTATGGATGCGTGGATCAAGTATTTGGCTAGTTTGAATTGAGTCAGCGGGTCCCTCCTTCCTGAAGCCTTAATGTAAGCCGCCAATGTTTGTAAGCTGGATTTGGAATTTATACTATCTTCCTCACCACCTTCCTTGCTCAAAATCCCAATTTCATCCAATTTTGATGAATAGTATCCAGTCTCCATCAATTTACCGGTGCACCAGACTAGATCAAAGTACGAAAATAACTTCAGGTGGCCTTCCTATAATGTCAATTTTGTGGTCCATTGGTGGAATTTAATTCTGCTTCGATCACCCATTGGTTCCTGTTTCGAGTACTAATTGAATCCAAAAATTTCCAGATTTTTCTTGGGTCTGTCAAGCTGGTAACTGTTTCCTAGACAACTTGTACCACATAGAATCAATTTGGTTGGAGTGTTTTGACCAATACATAGAATCCATGTGAAATCCGATTCTATTTAATTGTGGAACATCTTGGTTTCATCTAAAAGATGCAAACCATTCCAAATATGCCATATGAAGATTATGGACAACAAAATTCTGCACACAAACAAGAAAACAACAATACAACAACCGCTATGAATCCGTTGGAAAGACTCAAGTTCTTCCTCACTACTACCCCTTCGAATTGGAGACCAGGTGATGTGATCAAGCGATTTATGCTGACTAATGGTGAACAGATCTCCTGCATCTATTGGAAAAATATTTTCTATATTACTGGAACAGATATTGTCAAGATTCTGTTATACAAATTTCAATTGATCAATAGACCAATTATGAACAGCAAGAAATTCGAGGAAGGTGCATTTTCGGATCTAAGAAACCTAAAGCCAGGGATTGATGCCACTTTGGAAGAGCCTCGAAGCGATTTTCTAGAACTATTGTACAGAAATGGATGTATCAGAACACAAAAGAAACAAAAAGTGTTCTACTGGTATTCTGTCCCGCACGATAGACTATTCCAAGATGCTCTAGAAAGGGATATTAAACGAGAACACAATAGCATTAACAACAGTAATTTTCTCAACAAAAACATGTTCAATCCTTCTGTTTTCATCAATCATCCATATTTTGTATCACCATATTCCAATCCCTACTCATCTCCAATTTCAAACAACCAAGGCCCGTTCATCAACCGCACCCATCCTCACAGTTCAATCCATCTAGGTCAACCCTTGTCCCATATGGGTGAGACATTGGAATTCGAACACTCTTTTGATGGATATTATCCACCAATGCCCAAAGGTAGAGGATTTTCGTCCGATTCTGTCTCCCATGAATTCTATTCTCCTGTAGCATTTGGTCAAAACGGTCCATTGTACCAGTATGAATTGGATTCTTTGGATAAACCCATTTACAAGACAAATTTAAGCGAATCCGGCCTTTCCCCATGTCCTATTAAGGGGTGCAATCAACTGTTTCAGGATTCGGAACATTTGAACAATCATCTCAAGTCGCATGAAAAGGATTGTGACTATACCTATAACGCCCTTGACAACCAAGATAGCATCCCCATTTATTAGTCTCGAAATAAAAGGTTTCAATCTGTTTCATATTCGATGGAGACTTGGAATTACATCTTGGATTGCATGCCCTGCAGTAATGTTGTTCTGAATTACATCCGAAATTCCTACCAAAATGATCCATTTCGGATTTTTCTGGAAATATTATTGATCCTATTTACTATTGGGTATTTAACATACAGAACGTACGATCCAAGTATCCTGCATGAAAAGCTTACCGAGGATGAAATCGAATATCTGGTTCTGGAATGGACACCCGAATCTCTTGTACCATTTAATCTTCCACCTATGGCCAAATTAAACATGGCCAAAATTCCTAAAATAATAGGACAGATGGACTTGATTACCGAATTGGAAAACTATGGTGCGTGCTACAATCTTTCTTCATTCAATTTTCTAGGAATAGCAAATGATAGATATGTCAAGGAAAAAATTGGTGAAGTCATTCAAAAATATGGCGTTGGAACATGCGGACCACCTGGTTTTTATGGAACGTTGGATGTTCATTTGAAATTGGAAGAACATCTTGCGAAATTCATAGGTGTGGAGGCTTCCATTCTCTATTCACAGGGATTTTCGGCAATTTCCTCTACAATTCCAGCATTTAGCAAAAGAAACGATATCATAGTTTGCGATGATAGAGTCAACTTTGCCATCCAAAAAGGAATAGATATATCCAGATCAACCGTGTTCTATTTTAAACATAATGACATGATTAGTCTAGAATCGGTACTAGAAGCTGTACATGAAAAACATAAAAGCAAACCGCTGACAAGACGATTTATTATAGTTGAAGGAATATATATCAATACCGGGAACATTTGTGATCTTTTGCCGATACTTGACTTCAAGGAAAAATACAAATACAGGTTGATTATTGATGAAAGCCTCTCGCTTGGAGTCCTTGGAGATGCCGGAAGGGGAATAGGGGAATATTATGGTATAGATCCGGTCAGATTAGATATCATTATGGGGTCTTTTTCATACGCATTTAGTTCTTCTGGTGGATTTTGTGCTGGAGCACAGGCTATCGTGGATCATCAACGATTATCTGGACAATCATACTGTTTCTCGGCATCGTGTCCTGCATTGATTGCTGCTAATACCTTGGAAAATATTCGATTGGTGGTCGAGCGTGGAGAACTGCTGATTTCGCAACTCAGAAGGAATATCAAAATATTTATCGAAGAGATTACTGCTGATGAATTCGTTAGATTCGTACATCATTATGATTCTCCAATAGTTCATATGTACCTTGTAATCAAAAGCAAGACTCTGGTTGAAGAAGCGGTCATATTGGAGGAAATCGTTGATGAGGCCAGGAATAACAGAGTCTTATTGACCCGTTCCAAATATATGGACTCTCAAGAATCATCTCCGTTAAAACCAAGCATCAGGATTTGTATTTCTGCTGGCTTCTCCACCCTAAAAATATCAGAAATCGCAAAAATAATCAATCTTTCGATTTCTCGTGTCGGATCCCATCATCAGTTGACACGATAAACGTTACTTTCGTCTCTGTTTTCTGCCTCTTGCATCTTTTTTCATCCTCGCATCTACCATTCTGTATCTCCCTTTGATACCTTTGGGGTTGATTCTGGCCCCTCTCTTGTTCCTCCTGGTAACCAACAACAAAGTCTTTGGTTTGGATCTGGTCTTTCCTGCCAATCTGCGAATTGTTTTGGATTTTTGTGATTCGGTGAGATCATTATCCTCTAGCACTGAACCTACCTTGGCTTGAATTTGTTCATGTCGTTTCATTGCCCAAAGTTTGTTCCTTTGTCGAGCTTCTATTTCCTTTTTCGATCGTCTTTTTCCCTCTTGTTTCTGCCTATCTATGACAATTTCTCTTCCCTGTTTGCTCTCTGGTAACTGTGGTCTATTATATTTTTGTTCATCTTCTATGAACCAACGAGGAAGATCAGATTCTTCGCCAAATGCACGTCTATTAAAAGATTCATCAATTACATCCTCCTTGCATTGTCGTAGCTTCAATGCCAATGTCATTCCTTGTGGTGATGCAAGGGTCCGACGATCGTCCTCTGTAAATTCTGGATCCGATGTATTTTCCTCTATTGCAGGTTTTGCATATTCCGGTTCATCAAAATCCACAGATTCTATATCCTTCGAATCTACACACTCGTTAAATTCCTGGAATAATGGCCGAGAAAAGAATGATTTGGCCCTTTGTATATCTTCTTTTGACGATTCAGTTGGTATGGGATAAGGTGATCCTTCGTCCTGAATTCTAAATAATTGTTCATCGGGCTCTTGTCCCTCGATTTCTTTCGATCTCATTCGCACTCGTTCCTTGGCTTTTCTCATCAATCGTCTTTTCTCTTCCCTTCTCTTCTTTTTGGTCTCATCCATCAACATGGCCGAAAGAATTTCACTGTCCGATAATTCTTCTTCTTCTACAACTTCTTCAAAACTCGACTTGTTTTTCATGTCCTTGAGTAATTTTAGTCTCCATACAAGCAATTTCTTCAATTCCCGTCTCCCAAGTACCTTTATATCATTGCAATATTCTAAAATCTCACTTGTCGTGTATCTAGACTCCAAATATTCTCGATCGTGTGGATCATCTAGTTCTATCTTGTTACATGTTTCTAGAAAATTGGTCGGATTGGTAGATCTAACAAAACTTCCTAGCTTCTCGCCTCGGAACAAAAGAAGCTTTCCATCATAGCCTTCGCATTTTTTCTTGCTAAAATCAAAAACACTTGATTGATCGGGTACTACCAGTTCTTGGAACACACTCTTGGGGTCCAGAAACCTTGGATCAATCGATTTTGGTGCCAAATATCCTTTGCAAATCACAAAAATCTCGGCTGAAACGGCTCGTGAGGACAATGGTTTGGTAACCTCTACCCTTTTGAATAGTTGTGAAAAAACCCAAATCAATGAATTGTAGTCTTTCGATCTAAACACCTTGGATACGAAAATTCCATCTTCTCTGAGAAATTCGACTGCAAGCTTCATGGATAAAAGTACAAGTTCTGACTGTGAATATGCATCTTGGATCCATGATGATCCCATATTGGGCGCTCCATCGTGTAAAACCACATCCACCTTCCACCCTTTCAATTCTCTCCTCAGGGCGGACCTACAACTATCACTTGTAATATCCGACACAAGTGTAACAACTCCAGGCACTGGCTTGATTGGAACGAGATCTACTCCAATGATCAAATGCGACATGGGCATGAACTTGGATGCCACCTGCAACCAGCCTCCTGGTGCAGCCCCTAGATCAACCAATACACGTGCATTATTCAAAAATCCATACTTTCTATTCAGTTGTATCAACTTGAATGCTGATCGTGCACGATAGCCTTGTTCTTTGGCTAACCGATAATACTTATCTAGCCTTCCCCGTGATGTCTTCCTATCTGCCCTCATAAATAAAAAAAGTCAAGGACTCATGGATTTCCTGAATTTTGAACATCTGTTGGTATCTTATGGACTTTCTAATCGTACCAAAAGGGATTCTGCATTGTGTTTTTCAAGTGTAATGATCCTGTTCCTCTCTACGATTGTATGTCTTTCATATTCTTCCTGCTTTGTCACTATTTTGGGAACTGTTGATATTCATGTTCTTCACGTTCTTGTCCTCGTTTATCTGCTCTACTATCTCTTATTGGAACCGATTGCTGCTATCCTATTTGGAATTTCCGTGCTTGTTTTGACGCATCTTGCTAGTTTGGCTGTATCCATGTTTGGTTGGTCACTATTTTACTACTCCATGTTCCTTCATATTGGACTATGGATAATACAGATTCTTACCCATTTGATATTCAAAACAAATGCCTTGAATATCTTATCTGAATTTATCCAGGCGGTACTTTTTCTACCATTGTATGTTTTTATGGAAATATTGTTCCTATGTGGATATCGCCCTGCTTTGAGAAAAAGAACCAGGGAAGCCATTATCAGCGGAAAATTCAAGAAAATCTAAGAATCAAATTTAATCAAGTTCTGTCGGATGCAAAATCCTTTTATAAACGCAAATGTATTTTGATCCATGGTTCCTTTCTACCTTTTTCCCTTCCTCAGTGCTGTTCATTATGTGTGAAATGGCTGGGTCCGTATTATAGTCGTCTACTGATAATTTGTGAAATAATGGGTGCTCTTCTAAATGCCTGACCATCCATTCGTGCAAGTCCAATACATCAGTGACAGTATACAAACGCCCGTTATCTCCAAGACAGTAGGCGTATTCAGACAAGAGAGCTGGACTGATAATACGGGCTTTGTGCTTCTTTTTCTTGAAATGCGGATCGGGGTAAAGAAAGAACATTTTGGAAAGTTGTCCCCGTTCAAAAAACCGCGGTAGGTATTTCATAGCATTGGTTCTAACTACTGATATATTTCCAAATGTTGGAGTCTGATTTCTCAGCGCCTCTATTCTTTTCTTAACATAGTCAACAACTTTTATTCGTAATTCCATCCCAATCATATTGACATGGGGAAACAATGGTGACAA
>JAANSP010000378.1:0-22823 GCA_036850745.1 Homidia socia | reverse complement strand
AAAATTGTCAAAAAATCTTTTTATAATGTTTTTTTACCCACAACTGGTTCTTATTATTTCATCATAATCGTAAAGCAAGTGGTACTATATATACACACATGGTTGTCAATAATGCCAATTGTGTCAATAATTTATTTTAAAAAAGTCAACAAAGTTTAAAAGGCATACTCTGAAGCAACCAAACTGGCAGTATCACAAGTAATCTATTTACAAAGATATTTTGCTGTCCCATAACTCGTTAAACGTATATAGCCTAGTGAAAGTTGCGTAAAGGAGGCTATGCCGAACTAAACTAGGTATATAATATATCATGCCAACATTTCGTGTTATATTGTTATTATAAAACTACCCTTTGCTGGCATTTTTGCTTTTAAAAATCAAGTTACATGGAATTCTGCTTCAAATGATTGCATTGCACGATAAAACTATTCAATAATACGGATAGGTAATTAAAAAGGTAGATATGATTTTTTAGTGGACGAACACGCATAATAAAAATAATTGTTTTACAATCTAATTGGATTAAAGTTTCAAGACAATACGTTGTATTTAGAGTTTATATTTTGCATGCCAGCTTGTTGTTGACCGCTGGAACTAATTAGCCTTTTGTCGTTTGTGGGTACACGTCAAGTTCGAAGTTAACATGTGCATATTAAAACGTCCATTTTGCCAGTGGCAAAGTTCATTTTCAGAAACTTCACTTGTTATTATACAATCCACAAAAAGTGTAATATTTTGCATTGATGACGATGATGCAAGTACACGCATGTATCAGCACTGTAAAATCTACGGCAGCAGCATTGAAAACAGAAATGGCAAAATAATAAATATAGTTACAATAATAATGCAATAATGTTGCATGGTAATCTAAAAGAGTTCAACATCATCATCGTCTTGAAAAGTTTATGAGATCAGTGGTTAAGAAAAAACGCAAGACAAGTTACATATTTGGCCTACTTTTTGTTCAAGCCATTTCAAATTCACTACAACACAATCAGTTGAGAACCTTCAACAAAAATCTAACGTTACTAATAAATATATTTCTTACATGCATACATTACATACATACAAAATAATGATAATAATAACAATAAAAAGAAAAAAAGTACAGATAGACAATTGCATTAGCTTGCATTTCTCTGTTTTTTGATTCGATATCATCACGAAGGCATATTCTGTTGACGCATCATCAAAAACTATAAAGAAGAATAAAAATAAATGAAAGATATGCTTTTATCAGATGATTAAATCTGGAGCTTATATTTTCCTTTACGATTTCAATATATTGCCTCATGCTGACAATATCGTTACGTAAGATCAGAGAAAGTTGCTTCAGTTCAAATCAACGACAGAAACAGCACATCCCCCTTCTCTTTTTACTTTTTGTCCAATATATTTAGTAATAATAATAATATGTAGTACTACTCTAATAATAATGTGCAACAAACTAGGTATTTATGACAGCGAGGGTAAGAAGACAGATGGACAAATTATAAAATATACATATTCCTAGCTAGCCATACCTATCTAGAGAGATTCATTCAGATATCTCATATCTCTCGTCAAACTACATGTAATAATGCATAATAAATAATCCACCAATATGTTACCATGGCGTATCTACTTGTTAAAAACTATGTGCTGCTTTTTCTCAACTATTTGCAATAATTATTAGTATACTTAAAAAATTCTTTTCTTGTGTAACTTACTACCACTACTACTGCTACTACTACTACATATGTATATTAAATTTATGCACTACATGGCGACTTGAAAAAAGTCACATTGTTTGAAAGTGCTCATATATTTTTTTGAATTTCAAATGTCTTTATCTCGTTGGTTAGTTATGTTTTTTTGTTATAAATATGATGAAAGTATTGTAGCAACAAAAGATGTTTGGTGTTTACTGTAAGGTCCAACCTGTGCTGACTGCTAAATATATCATTAAACTAGTCAGCTTCCGCTCCCTAAAATAATAATAATAATCAAGTCAGTTAAGTAAGCTCATTACGACTCTGTTTTATTTTTATTGCAAAATATTTCTCAAAGCGGCCAGAAACTCGTGACAGTTCTTTTTACATTATGAGACTCCCAGTGACAATGATCGCTTCGAAACAAACAAAAGGAATAATTATTTTAGAAAAACAAGCCTAAACGATCATAAATTACCCTGTTGGAGGTCTCCAGCGCTAATAAACTCCCTCTCTCCCTTTTTCAATGTAATAAAAATAATATGCTTCTCTCCTCTCCGCTGCTGCTTCTTTCAAAATGTAAAGCAGACTGTAAAACAGAATCAATTGTTTTACTTTTGAGACAGTGCTTGATAAAAGCCACAAACAAGTTAGCTATAGTAATTATTACCGTTAAAGTTACCACTACTGCATTTCCAACAACAAAACCTATATGTAAAGTAAAGCGAACGTGAGCAATAATAATACCAAGTAAATATAGGCTTCTTTTTTTCTATCTACTTACTTCTTTGCAATAACGCAGCGATAAGAATTACAGGCAATATGCAGATATACTTAAATAATAGTAATAATATGCATAATCACATTAGGGGATGCTGCTTAACTGTCACTCTGAAAAAATATCAATCTCCAAGGACCCCTACTGAAGTATGTATACATCCATTCAAGTTTCAAAAAATGTGATCTGCTTTTTCAAACTTCAAATAAGGTACACTTGCTAACTTTAGTATGTAGTTTCAACATCGTACAGTGCAGTGCAGCAGTGGCCAAGCCATAAATTTACTGAAGTATACATCCATTCAATTTTCAAAAAATGTGATCTGCTTTTTCAAACTTCAAATAAGGTACACTTGCTAACTTTAGTATGTAGTTTCAACATCGTACAGTGCAGTACAGCAGTAGCCAAGCCATAAATCTAAAAACCAATAGTTATGTGATATGGCGATGGCGATGAAATATTTACCCTTGTGTTTGGTCAGACAGTGCCACCCATGATGAGGCTGATCTTATATTGTTGTTTGCAGTCATTCATATTTTCACACTTGTTTTAAATGAATAGTGGAATGTTGCAGAGAATGAATAGCTTGCAAATTGAGGACTCTAAAGCAAGGATTCAAAATGTTCCATTCATTTTAATCCTTTTGTTTGAAGAAAAAGGGCTGAGAGCAAGATGCTAATTATTCACACATCAGGACTCGGGACGACTATTTTACACTTTATTGTAATTACTACATTTATTGTTACCAGCAGCAGTGGCCTACTCGTTATGTCATATGCCATATATATTACCATGCATCTCAATTAACTTTAGCATATCTCTCTGTTTGCTTCTTTGATCTTGTCCGTGTAGCTATTCCTTTGAAGCATTATTCTGTCGTGTACCACGTTCACAAAATCCCCAATTATAGCAGAAGTTGCTGATCCTGCTATAAATACAGTTAGTAGCAGTAAACCAAACAAAAATATATATTTGGCTGCATTTTATTTCCCCATAATTTTGTATTGAGGCAAATATTTAAACGCCGCTTTTCGACATCATGCAATGCATCTACCTAATATCATCAGTGCAGTGTAGACGAAACAAAAGAGTGTATACGCCAGAGTGAAAGAAAAGTAAGTTTGCTGTTCGAGTTAACTTGATTAATTATCGGTTGACTGTGTGGGACTCCCTTTTACGCCATTCTTTCATCATTTTGCCAGAAGGTCTGTAATGTCAAAAATGGTGTATTATGGGTTACAACAACCGGCAGCGAAATATTCAATAGGTATCATTACGCATTACATATCATTACACCAGCTATTATAATTTCGAGTGAAATTGAAGGGATTAGAGCGAGCTACACTTATAATGCGTATGTTCCTTTACTGGGGTCTTGGTCTATGATCACCATCATAGATCAGTTCCTCGCTTGTTTAATCTACCTTTTTAGTCAGAGGAAGGAAACAGGGCATTAGTTCATTTGTAAGAAGAATTGCCTTTCATAAACATACGTTACCGTTTAGATTTGACTTTATCATTACACCAGCTATTATAATTTCGAGTGAAATTGAAGGGATTAGAGCGAGCTACACTTATAATGCGTATGTTCCTTTACTGGGGTACTATCACCATCATAGATCAGTTCCTCGCTTGTTCAATCTACCTTTTTAGTCAGAGGAAGGAAACAGGGCATTAGTTCATTTGTAAGAAGAATTGCCTTTCATAAACATACGTTACCGTTTAGATTTGACTTATACCTGAGAGATGATGGCTATGTAGAAAGGATCCTTTTTCAGTTGCGTACGTATGTACGCTGCGATGCTGCGCAGTGGTTGCTTGCTGCTGCCGTTGACTTGAGACAGTGATGATGTAAAACAACAACATTAACATTGCCAGTCGCTCGTCGTCGCCCGTCATCATCATCGCATTATGTACTTTAAAAACTTTCTGTCTATTCAGCAATGTGCGAGCTAGTCGCGTGTGTGTGTGGGATGCATGGGTTATAATATCCATCTGCCTACAGTAGAAGAAGTAGGGTTAGATTACCCACGTGCCAAACTAATTGCTTTTCTTCCTCAATTATTCATTATTAAAAACGTCACAATGTTTACCATTCAGTCTTTTAGCCACACATGTATACTGTAGTTTTGTTTAGTAGGTATAATAAACAAGATAATATGCTATCGGATTTGAGTATAAAATAGTTGAAATCACTTGGTCTATTGCCCAATATATTAACTTAAATATTACTGTGTTTCAAAACTGAGTTCTTGAAAGAAAACCTTTTGCTTAAATGTACATCTTAAGGGGCAGGGCTTGAAAGAAAAAAATGGTTAAAATACATCAGTCCCTTGTGGCATTTTACTATACAAATTATCGATTCGTAAATAAATTTATTTGTTTAAAGATGTAAAAATGTATTGACCTCAACTGTACAACTGTAAACATGTATCTGTACATAGAACACAGCTTGGGGTGGTATATATGCGTAAAAGTGGACTGATACATGAATTGTATATATAGGCACATTTATTATATTTTATATTTTAAAGTGAACAGGTATGCCTGATATTGAATTTTTTTATGTCACCTTGCTTTCAGTTTTTTCTCTTCCACGGCAAAAATAATATGATAAAGGTAGTATTAGTGTTAAATGGGTAGTATGGCAGTGGAGATGTGCTAGAGCGCAGAGCAACGGCACGATAAAATGCTGTTTGTTATATTTGCTGCATGTTAGAGTTTACTCACATAAGTAATGTTATTACTTTAAATGACCCAGAGCACCCGGTAGGGAATCATCACGTAATAAAAATATTCTCGTAAACTTTAATGGATCACGATACTTCAGCTCAGCTTCCTTGCGACGAACAAACAGGGGGATAAAAATATTGCGGTTCCTCATGCGAGTGCATCAACAAAAATATTATCTTTTTTCCTCTGTTTTTTCTCTCTAATAATGCTTTTTTCGTCTTACAGTATCAACTGGGAACGTGTGCGTGGTCGAAGGAATGAAATGATATCGGAAAATTGGATCCAGAAAAACACTTCCAGCAAATTGAATGGTACAATTTTTACGATGAAATCTTGTGATACCAAAGAGCATGGCATGCTGTAAATGATAGATAACCGGAGAATAAAATCTTTTCTTGCCTTCTTAACGTTTTTTGTTTGATTTGCTTTACGTTTTCGGCCTTTTGAATTTATGAGATGAAATGGGATTTTTTTTTCATCACTCGTTTCTTTGAAGTAGCTTGCTCTAATCTGGAAAAGGAATGCTCCTGAAGGAACACATTAGAATCATGTAGACAATCTTAAAAGAATCAACTTAATTTATAATTTAGGAGAACTGTACAAGAAAAATGATGAATGAACTTATCTCAAATATTCCTTCAGTCCATTTATTCAAAGTGCATTCCTTTTTTATTTATCAAAAAAGGAACAAAAAGATGGAGAGAGAGAGAGTGAATAGATGCACCCACCTATGCATGTATATTATGTAATTTGCCTCTTTACAAAAAAGAAGAATTTTCGTGTTTTCCTTGTTATGCTGGTAGAACTATTAATCACTACAGTCACCGTTTTGTATGCCAATGCTCCTGTCGACGACGATGATCATGTTGATAGAAGATCAAACAAAAACCCGTCATTTCAATATAGCGATCTGTCAACTTGCCGAAATAACATGTTAGAATAGAAGTCAGGATTATTACAAGTTCAGTTCATCATCATCTGACGATGAGTGAAACACATCGATGATGATGATGATTTACTTTCTACATGGACAGAAAATACTACACAGTACACAGGACTCATGGGCTTTATATACATAACAAAGTAAAACTGAAGAAGCAGATTATAGTGAATGGTTATGTTTTCCCTTACGTTTTCTCAGTTAAACACGCGGGTTTCACGGTTCATTTTGTAGATCAACTTGGATTACCGCTCCACGACAGTCATAATTTACTGCCATTGTAATTGTGTGACTCATCATCTCATCATCATCACATCCCCAACCACCTCTCTCATTCACATAAGCCTACAAACTTTTTCTATATCTGTCCTCCTGTCCATCGTCAAACAGAGTCAACGAGTGATGATGAAACGGATAGAGCACAAAAGTCAATATTTTTACCTCTTTACCTTCCATGTCTTCACCAGGCAGGCTCACCTTCTCATTATTCTATTGATGACGGTGATGATGATGATGAGGTATCACCATACCGCTTTTTTATTATGGCTACTTACCCCCTGTCATTTCTTGGCAACGAAATGCTCTATATACAGGATGATACAATGATGAATGGATTATTTCTTTAGCGGACCAGATCCAAAAGCTACCCACACAGGTGCCGAATAAAAAAAGATAAATAACTCTTGCTACCATCATTATTACCATTTAGACGATCACTTCCTACTGTTTGAATTGCATAAACGTATTACATAATATGATTTCGTGATGATGATAATGTGCGTTTCTTTAACGCATCTAGTAGGTATGTATGTAATAATATGCTTTTAAATATGTACTTACCTCTCGAACAACGCCAATTCAGGTTAGATTAGGTGTGATGGAAAAAATATAGAACTAGCTTTGTAGTTCATTCCCTCATTTATGATAGTAAATGTTTTATTACTGTAGAAGGTCGTTGATGGGAAAAATTGAACATGCTGACTAACTTACTTACGATTAGACAATATTGTAGACAAAGTACTCTGTATTTTTTTCTTTGAGGACAGATGTTGATTCAAAGCTGGTAGATCCTTTGATCACTAATTAAATACATTGTATAAAAATGGTATAAAGGTTGCATCCGGCATTTTCGACAAAAGAAATGTAATATCCATCATAACAATCTATTTTTTGCCTTTATGGTAAACCACATACTGTCTGCTGCCTCCATCACCACCGCAACAACACATGCATCCACCACAATTTTTTACGCTGATAAATGGGAAAAATAGAAAAGCTAAATGGTAATAATAATATTCTTGTGTGGAATTTAGTAGTGATCGGTGGTAGAGGGTGCACTTCAAGCATTGCGTTTTTTATTGAGCTAAGAAACGGTAAAAATGTCTCCCTGTCAAATGAAAAGTTTTACAATTTACAGTCGAATCGCCAGTCTTATTATTATTATTATTATCAAGTTTGGAAAGAGAAATGAGTATTGGGCATATTATTATAATATGACACATAATAATGTTAACCTGATGATATAGAAAGGTAAAAATAAGGTGTTCAGAAATACGCACTCTTTTTTGTACTTGTTGCAATAAACAGTGCAAACACTGTGATTTATAATGAATTTGATGGTGTAACACAAAATTTGACCTCAAATTTCTCGCTGCAATACCATCTATTTTTTGACTTTACTGTTAACAATCAATAAAACCTTTTAAACTAAACTGAAACATTAAGGAAGTTTTTTTTTCTTCACTAGATAGATAGATGCGTTCATGTGTGTGTGTGTGTGTGTGTTAGTGAGTGAGCATTTAGGTACACGTAAACATATCATTTAATACAACTTTACAAGATGATTTTTTGAGATATTGTTATTGGGAACAAACAGTTTTTTAAACCTCATGTGACCATGATCAAATGTACTTGTGCCAAGTATGTATAATGTCGTCGTTACAATGTATCATCGTAACATTCGATTTTGGCAATCATTTTTTTCTAGTAAAGTAATAAAATACAGTATAAGTTTTGCCATGTTTCATTTTTATTGATTTTTTGAGCAATATGCTTACCTGTAACAGAAACGCATCAGAATGTGTGGTCACAAGGGTAATTGATATCGATATTATTCGTACAAAATTGAGAGTAGCACATTATTAATATTATTTTCAGTATGTTGCAATACTTAGGAGGTGAATGGAATGACCAAATTCAATATCACATATTACAGGGACACGACACGGGACAATTACTAATTCATTTGTTTCATGTATTTATAAATACATTTACTTGCAAGATTCGCTTTTTTCCCTTTTGTAAATACCAAAAGGGTCACAAAATACTTTGTTCACGAACAGTTCAATAAAAATTGGTTAAATTTTATAGGTAGGTAAGTGTAAATATGTATTTTTTGTAGATGCTTCAAGGCAGGGAATTCGAGAGAGTGGATTAAGTGTGAAGTGTACAGGATGAAGTGATATTTGATACCATTGTGCTGCTTTTGGAGTATGAATGAAAATCTATTAACTTAGAAAACAAAGCTGGAATTTTAAAGAAAAGCTACAATTGACATAACAAATCAGGTTGTGTAAGGTTAAATTGGCTTTGAACGAAGAGCAAAATTATAGGAAAATGGTTTTTACTATAGGTACTTGTTTGTGTGTTTGTTTCTCTTTTTACAACTGTTCAGCTAGCATAGGCATGTAGCAGTGAATGTTTCTTATATTTTGTACTTTTTCAAATTTTAATGATACTGATATTTATTACCTAATTCAATTCAGTCTTTGCGGTAGTTGTATCAATACACGTATGCCAGTAAGTGATTTTCAGGCTTATTTCACTGTACGTGCATATAAATATATTAGATCATCTTATTCATCATTACGTAGGTATTTGAAAGGATGGTTTAAGTTGTGTAAGCGATTCTATATGTAGTAGTCTGTGTGTCCTTCTGTGTATTATGTACTCGATTATTTCTTTAGATTTTTATCTCAATATAAGGCTCCTAAAAGGTCCGACAAAATACCTCAAAAGGCACTCAAATCAAATCAATATTCGCGAGTTCGGGAAGGGATGGGCACTGATACACACTTCCTTCTGTGATGTAAAACTTTTTTAAAGATGATAGCATACGGTGTCGTTTCAGCTGCCTGTTTACAGCGAGCTTGTCTATAAAAATACATGACGTTTGTAATGAATATATGGTTTGTGGGTACGCTGTACAATAAATTATTTACGGAAAATACGAGTTTGCAGTACATCTTCGGATGTCGACGCTACTTTAGCGGATTATCACTGCACTGTGATGATCATCATCATAGAAACGAGAAGTGATGGCCTGGGAGACGATCATGGAACAAACAACAACAAAAACGCTGGTAGAAACAAAGAAGCCGTGCATCTTAAGGACTTTTTTATATGACACATGAGATAAATCTTATATAAAAAAGTACATTGTACAGACGTGGGTATATCAAAGCATTATCAGAGAGCCACGACGTCGGAGCGTTGAGAAAGGTGCGAGACAAATGATTAATAGCATATTTTTTTCAACTTTATTTTGATGGCAAGTAAGGTTTAATTCTCAGCTGGAGATTTCAAGTAGTGCAACATTATTAATAATATTATATCGTTTCAGTGTGATAACTGACTACTGTATTGTGGGTGCAGGAAATTTGTACATTTATCTTTTTCATAATAATAATAATAATAAACAGATACCTATGTGGGCACAGAGTTTCTTTACCTGTACGAAGCAGCAGCAGCCAACCAGCCAATATTGTGATAATAAATTAAGTGTAAGAAGGCAGCCGTGATTTTTGCAGAATTGCTTTATAGATAGACAAAAGTATAAACAGATTTATGATGATGATAATACGATCAACTTTTGCTGTTGCTAGTTCCTCACTCAAATTCATTCATTCATGAAACATTCAGTTAAATTGCTACAAAAAAGCAAATAATACCTAATTTGCTGAATTGTGTGATCGTGATCATCACACGAAATGAATTTTATATTATAAATTTTTTTGAGTTGTTAATGATTTCGTTACCACCTACTTACTTTTATTTATTAGTCTGGGTAAAGTCAATAGAAAATTATTGCTCTCTCCTGTGTTCATGTGGTATTACCTGTTACCAGAAACAACTATACACAATGCTGCTCACATTTCATTTAATGGTTTGTATACGTACACTCCTTGTGGCGTCTAGTTAAAAATCCGATTCCACTGTTGCTGCTGTTGCTGTGACATTTTAATAGTATGATGATGATGATGACCAAGTGACCTTACTGTTTTCAAGCTCTCAAAGTGATAGATAGTACAAGAAGTAAACTAATCAAGGTTAGCTTGTAAGAGATGATGAAAAATACAACTACTTATTTTGATTTTTAAGAAAAGTACCAGTATTATACAAAATGTTGAGTTGGTTCACCATTATTGCCCTTACAACTAAAGTGATAAAAGAAACAAAAAATTCAAACAGAAATGATTTAATGCGACGTCTCTTTTTATTGCGTTTTGCATGAGACTTATTCTTATTACGATAATGTATAAGCCCTACATATTTTCTAATAATCCATCAACTGGTGCAGTAGTAGTAAACCGCTTTTAAGTAACTGCTACCACAATGTACAATTTTTAAAGCTTCCTGCTCTATTGTTTGTAATTTTTACATTTCGTGAAGTATAAAAAATTTCACTGAAATAAAGCCACAAAATAGTACAAATGCATTTAATGTAAGCGGACAACAAAATTTAAATAAAATTGATTACATGTCGACAACGTTGATAATGATAATTAAGGCTAAAAAATCATTTTCTCTTGATCTTTATCTCTACTGGAGAAAGGCCCTACACTATGAAATAACTCGGACATTCAAATTCGAAATATTTCTATCTGTAATCAATGTTTTTAACCCTAGTGATTTGACAGGAAGCTATTTTTTGTTCTTTCCCTGACACGAGGATTTTTTAAATGGCTAGAAGTTAATGGACCCGTGACCTGACCTCAAGAACTTCATGCCCAATATGATGGAAATTGAAGAGAACATGCAATGTGTAAATCGCCCCCAGACAAGCCCACAGACAATATATCTAAAGTCACGATTGTGTTTCAAACTCTGACAGTTATGTAGGCATATAATATCAATGATACAAAGAATGTATATGATTAAACATTTGTGCGTATGTATCTGTCATTTCTTCTGCTACTGCATTTTGTTTTTGTATAATTAATCTTCATCTTTCGCTTTTTTGTTGCTTTCAATTATATGCATCATCTTCTTTTTCCACTTGACTGCATCTATCTGCTTGGTCTTCTTGAGCAAAAAAACTAACTTTTTTACACACCAACTTTTTTCATGTATTTTAGCGTCAGAAGAGAGATAAAAAACGATTTCAAAGGTGATAATTGATTCCATACCATACACTGATTACACACGTTTTTGAAAGGTTCATTACAAAATCCTCCTCTCATCGTCAGTGTTTGGGTTTAACGCCTCCTGCAGGAAATTACAAGGGGCAAACCCGCGAATGTAATGTTATTTTCAAAGTTATGCAACAAGTTAATTACAGCGAAATATACAGTTGCGATGCAGTGCACACACACACTGGCGGAATCTCTTGAAAAAAATGGCCTGAGTCGGAGCAAAAGAGATTTTGTTTGTGTTGATGATGACGATTATATGATGATGATGAAGGCATAAAATAAAGAAAAAAAAACCTGATTGTGAAGACTAACTTCATAAATTCATGTTTTAAGTAACTCGGAGTTTGGATCCGTTCTTCAATCAGGCTTTTACCTTGCATGCACACATCAAACGCAATAAATGTTTTGTTCCATGAAAAGCGGACATAACTTACCCATTGTAAAAGAGTAGATAAAATGCACCCTAATGACCATTCAAAAATATTTTACTTTTTATTTACTTTTGCCCATTGTTGTCTATAATAGATTTCACGCTCATCATTATTATCATGAAATGTGAATACCTGGGGTTATCCTGCAAAAAGGCGACAGAGAGATTTTAATTTCACCTTGGTCAGTAGAAGTGTGTAAGAAAAAGTAAAAGGCCTCATTGACTTGTTTTTGAATAGAGTAGAAAGCAAAGCACTTTCATGCAGCAAATATACCCCACTGTGTGGTGTGTGTCAAGTTGCCCCAAATCCGCTTTGGTTGTCTGATCATCACCAAGCCAGAGGAGACTCTTTGCTCTCTCCTTCTGAAAAGTTTCATGTCTTGAGTGTCTGCTAACAACTTTGCAAATAAATAGTTGGTTATTATAAACGCATTGCTTCTGCTGCTGGCTGGGTAACTGACTTTTGAAGTTTTCTTGCTGTTTGTTGCGTTGGGATATTTGCTAAAGAAAACGCTCATCTTAAACAATGATCTAGACAGAACCGTCTGTCTGACAGTTATCTGAATTTCTGAACAATCAGCCAGTTCTTTTTCCTCTTCAAATGGCATAAATTGCTTCTTTTGTTGTGTCCCACAAATACTTCAGTTTCAGTTCAGTCATCGATGTACCATTATCTCTGTTTGTATCCATTGCCTCTGTTATTTTTTTAAATGACGCATGCCGTGAAAGAACATATACCTATTCTATACACCTATATCCAATTCATAATACCTCGAATCTATCTCTGTTACAATACATACATGCATTGCAGTGTTTTAAAGTGAACAGGACGCTGTACATGGCGCAATGAAAAGATAACAATAATATGCTAATATAGTAGCGCGGCAGCGTCGTCGACTACCACAACAACTACTGTCACTGTTCTTTTTGCACCAGACAGATCTGTCATGTAACTCCTATTGAAATACTAGGGCCTTCAATGTCCAGATGAAAGATATGGAGAATAGGGAATGTCTGCTAGAGTGTTGTTTAGTGAACATCATTCTTTTCACATGCATAAAAAATAAAACTATAAGGTAGCTAATAAATATTTCATTGTGTTCATCGTCATCATCGGATGATATGATGAGGAGAGTATGTGCGTATGTTTATGTGTGGTGTGACTAGTTCAATTGGTATTCCATTTGCTTACGCCACTCAATGGGAGCTATCAAACACTAAAATGCATCATTTGTTTGAGTGCCTTTTTTGCTGCTCTTGAAGAGAGGATGATGTACGTTTCAGATTCAGATTATTTGTATATGTAGCTGAGCAAGAGCTAATAAAAACAATTCCATGTGTCTCATAATGAGACACCACAGGTATCAAAACTGGTGAGTGTGGGGATTACTAGAGCAAACTCGGCATAACGAACGATGACGGTTTTAAGGTATCAAAATGCGAGTTAAATAGGTGTATCAACATGAATTGGTACTGCGATATATACGCAATAAAAATCGTTGTTACGGAACTTCTTAAATAACTACACACTATACACATATGTACGGTATCAGTTTAGTATAGTTTGTCATCGTAAGATCCAACCAATCATCCTCACTTTTCTGGCAAGCTTCCTGTACCTTTTTGTCATGAGAGCGAGAGTGGAAGAGACGTAATGGAATTGAACGCAAATTTTGGAAGATATCCCACGCTGCTGCACCAGAAAGAGGTAGCAGCTCATTTGCATTAAAAATATTATAATCCAAATCCGCATCCGTGTATCCTTCTCATCATCAGCANATATCCCACGCTGCTGCACCAGAAAGAGGTAGCAGCTCATTTGCATTAAAAATATTATAATCCAAATCCGCATCCGTGTATCCTTCTCATCATCAGCAACTTACACACACGGCAACCAACATCACAATAATAACCAGCAAACCAGAAGAAAACAAGAAGGCCAGTAGCATCATCATCATCATAATAATCATAATATTATCATGTTTCTAGCGATGGTGTGGTTTGTGGTGCAAGCAAAGGATATAACGGATGAGGAGTACATTAAAGCGTGGAATGTGTTTATACTAAAAAAATGTGTAACATTATCACTTGCCAGTGCCAGCGACGACAACGACTCTTTGGCACACCATTATGCATACGTGATGATAGTCGTCATGAAAAGGATAGTATACAGTATGAAGAAGTGTATTGTTGCCAGTTGTTGGTAAGTACATGGTGGTAACCTTGAAATGTGCCAGATTGCCCCGTGTTAGCAATTAGTTAACATGATTCTCTTCAACTTATTTCTGGTTTCTTCTTTGTAAAAGCGACAGAACGCTAATTAATTCATTGTGTCAACTTTTCATAGTAAAAGCTCTAAATATTATTAGTATCCACATCCAGCGCACGTGCTAACATAAAAGGAAGTCGAATTTAATTGATCGTTGCATCACCTATCAAGCCAACATGATGTTCTCGGCTTTTGATATGCAAATTGAGATATGCTTTATTATTATTATTATTATTATTATTATTATTATTAGGTAATCACAAATAATTTCACATCCCACTATTTACTTGTATTTGATAAATTGCTTATATTTTTGATTTTTTACTGGGGCCAAAATATCAACAAAAAAAGCATAATCTATATTTTTGTTCAAAAAGTATAGTTATGAACATTATACCTATGTACTATGAAAAAAACGGTCTCATCTCATCTTCAACTTGTCTGCGGTTTTCAACTAATATCTTTAGCAAACAAAACACTTAAAAACAGTTCCACTTACTATTATCCACGCATTGTCCTTTGACGAAAACTTTTAGAGCTTGATTTCTGAAGGACAAATGGAACCCTTGAATTGCACTGCTGTTGCAGCTAAAATAGCCATGAAGTTACATGCAGTAAATATTTTACAACGCAAAATAATACTAATTTGTATTTATGCTTCTTTTGCGGTTTTTCTGTACGACGACGTGTTGTCTAATTAAGATTATGGGTTACAGTTACGATGATGCAGCTGTGTGGGATTACAACAATGACGAAGGAAAGGACACATTATATATAATAAACTCTGCCTGCTGTACTATAATCATGCATGATAATGCATTTTAAACACGGGTTTGGTCATGAGTAGTAGTAGTGAATGCAACGCTCTTCTAGCTATGGAAACTATTAAATACTTGTAATAACCGTAGTAAACTGATATACATTAAGTATACCTATATTTATTTGCAATTTGGAAACACACCACCACTGCTCCTCTTGGAATGTAGAGAAGCGCTTGACATTGTTAAAATCAACCCATTTTTATTCAATGCCACAATGTATGCTAGATACATAAATGTTGCCACTACTTTTACAACCTAAACAGAAAAATGTCAAGGGAGAAAACTCTGTGCAATTACACAACTTTAAGTTATTCTATATGCTATGATGACGGTTATTCTCTGCGGTTATATTCTGCCCGGTGTTTTTCATTTTATTTTTTTTCAATTGTTTTCATCCTAATATGGTATTGTGAAACGAATCAACGGCGAAGGTGAGGATGAGTCGTAAGTTGCCAAAATGGTAATGATGATGATGATGATACTCGGTTAGTAAAACATACGGTGCACTAGTTACATATGTAGATACATACAGTGCAACCTTATACATTAAATAAATAATTGCAGGGCACGAGATGGCAGTGGCTCATAAATTTTTTGATTAGGTATAAATTGATTTAAATGTTTTTTCTCTGTCAAAAGCAATAAATAAGGTGGACAGGCAAAGAGAAATGCAAGGAGAGGCAACATGTCGTATAATATCAAGTTCAAAATTTCAAATAATGTGATTCTCTCTCTCTCTCTCTTTAGCTACTTATCTACTACTGCCCATTAGGTATACAACAACAACTAACGACGATGATGCTGATAAGAGATGTAGCTTTCGTTTTTATTGATTTTCTGTCTTAAGCAATGCACACGGTGGTGGTGGTGGTGATGATGAATATCCTCCTCTATACAAAATTATGTAATAATAATGATACGGTTAGTTTACACCCGAATATCATGAACATTTTCAAGATTCATAAAACTGATAGCATGTATAGTAAAAAGAATGTAGAGCATGGATCACACCTTTTTTCCCAATTTAGGATACGGCCAGATAAGAAATCATCTATTTCATCCAATTTTATTTTTCAAACTTCTGATATGTCCATCTTTTGAGGTGTTGCAATAACGTTATATTCTTATTGCCTTTGGAAGCATTTCACACAACACTTTTTTTACCTATTTGCAGTCCCCTAGAACAACGTTCTATCTTATAGTGTAGCTACTGAAACAGTGACTTGTTTGTTACAGTAAAAATGAATCCAATAAGCAAACGCTTCTACTTTGATTATAGTAGTATTTCATATATCTTTTTCTCAGCTAAATTTCAACGGGTACAAGTAAAAGCATATAATGTTTATATGAATTACATCAACTTTGTAATAATGTGTTAAAGATTTATTAACGTTACAGGGTTAAGAGTTATGTGTATCAGTACATTTGTGTTATTGGGATAATTGTGCTTCTGTTCAGTTCAACTTTTTATTTTTTCAAACTGCCTCAAAGTCACCACAAACTACATTTTACCGGCCAGGATTTTACTTAAATCCATAAGTACTACGAGGATACACACTGAAGCGAAAGTTATGAAAATATCATCATGTTAGTCTGTCACAATGTTTGAACTTGATTTTTCTACAAATCTCTGTAAATCTCTTTGTAAATCTCTGTAATGTTTGTTAATTAAATTAAATTAATTAACTGGATACTGGCATTATACAAAACCTACATCATACACCACACAAAAATTTATATGGCTAAACCGGAAGGAAAAAACTATACACTTCATTTAAATCCTAGTTTCTTGAATATTGTGATGGTTTACCCCATTCCATTTATTTCTGTCGTCAAAATAGAGGGAAAACATGGCCGCATTGACTAATAAATACTGGAGCTTGGAAATTATGTAAATTGGATACTGTGTGAAAACATTATTTCTAAAGAACGGTATGAAAATAAGCACGGAGTAATAATGCTGACTGGCCTTCTAAGAAGTAGAAGCTACACACCATTGCATTCAAGTAGGAAAGTGTACAGTTTTCCTCAACTTGTCTCATCTCCACCTGCGCCTTTTCTACAACGTTTACGGTTACGCCGACTATAAACGAAGAATACCGTACACAATATAATATCATGGATGAATGCAAGAGCATCATAAAAACGCTAAAAGCACTGGTAGTAAAGTATTGTTACTATCAACATCTTTTCCAACCCTCCAATAGGAAACCAATATGAATCATAATTTTCCTTCATACATGCGTTAAAATCGCTATTACTACTTCACGTTATACTCAAGGGCATCGACATTCCGCGTACTGTTCATATTATAAACACATGATTCGCATATTCTTGCATTTATACCTATAAAATAATAATATGCAATATTATTTGCGCTCTGTAATCTACCCCTCTTGTAAAGATTGAAGCCTAAATATGTATCACGTTGTTGGCATATCATATTCATCCCCTTCTGCGTGCCTACTATTCTCTGTAGAAAATTCAGCACCACACCACCACCATAATACAGCTACAGGGATGACCTATGTTCTTTTACTTGCGCACTTTCTTGCAATGTGTATCGTATATCATCATATTATCCAAAAAACGTGCATATGGGTTACATTGCTGCACAGATTCTCGCCTATTTATTATTATCATCATCATCCTCGTTGTCTGCATGCATGTATTTGCCGTCGTCGTCCAGGGCCTTTTTGAATGAGCAAGAAGTTCATAAATCATTGTTATAATGGGCGATAATAATAATTAGGAATTTTGCATTTCACTCCAAGGGGGAGGTTCACTCACATAATATAATACATGTTTTTTGCAGACAAAGATAATCATGTGTAACAACAATAGCAAAGAAGTTGCAATCTTTCAATAAATGAGAGCAACCATATAATATCAACAAAGCTTGTAGCAGCAGCAACAACAGAGCCTGCTGCTTTTTCTTTACTGTTCGTCACTTTTCTATTTATCATCCTCCGAGTTGCGTTGAAGATCACTTGAAAAGATTTTTACTTTTCATTTTTACACACACACAATTGGAATGATGATGGAGTTGAGAATACCGAGAGCTACCAAATTTCTATACGTTGACATTTATGTTTAATTTTATTAAGTTTTTCTGCACGAAATTCTTTTAACAAACGGATGATGCTATATGTTATTCCCAGCCATTCCGTTATTTTTTCTAGAATTTTTTTATACACTCAAATGTAAATTGTCGCAACATAACATGAAGCAGGTGAATTTTGGCAAACAGTGGGTTTTGTAGGCAAATGAAAACGTAATAAAAAATTCACGCAGAATAAACAAATGCTCTGCTTCATAATCCAATACTTTAAATTTGACAGTCGTGTGGCATTTAAACGCTAGAAAAGCCGTGGATATGGATTTCTGGAAACAAGAAATTCCTCATTCTTTACCTCGTTTAAGCTCATTAGTGGGCTACTTGATCATTTTTACAATGGTCGTCTCAACTGTAGTGGCCTATTTGCCGTCAGCGTATAAAAAGGGTTTAACATGAAAAAATGGAGTGAGCAAACGAACGACATTGACAAAGTTCGACCTTGCGGCTGCCTACGGAGTAGTTTATTGTGTTTATCAATTATCGACAGCATCAACAAAAGTGGTACTGATTCCACATTATTATTGGTACTAAATATCGCCGCTTTTTGGTGGATGAATATCAAGATTTTTTTTCTGGTCAATCGATAAAATATCGTATTGTAATAATGAATATCAATAACGTCAGTAGCCAAAGGGAAAATTTTATGAACGAATATTAGAAAAGAATGTTATAAATTATTAGGTTGCTTTCATGTAACGGGGTCTGGTTGCATGCAATTTTTTATTGTACATTCTTGAGGGTATAAATCGAAAAAAATGAAATAAAGTATGTATTCACAGCGTTTTTATTGCATCTCCTATTACTTCCATCTTATTATTAACTATCAACAAGACACACTAGTTCTATTTTAGTCTGGATTTCTTTTCAATAATTTTTATTGTAAAGGTGTCAAAAATGATGGTTAGGAGGGCAAATTATAAAAAATATGAACATCGGCAGATGTCAAGTTGTGGAGATGAGATGTCGATGGGACGGTAAAAATGTGCAAACTCAGCAAAATTACACGAGCCTGTACCATTTTTAATGCAAAATAAAAGAACATCTAGAAAACTTCTTGTTACCATAACCAAGCATGCATGTCCTGGATCTGGGAATTTAGACGTGTAGGTAAGCTTTAAAGATAGTGCAAACTCAGCAAAGTTACACGAGCCTGTACCATTTTTAATACAAAACAAAATAACATCTAGAAAACTTCTTGTTACCATAACCAAGCATGCATGTCCTGGATCTGGGAATTTAGACGTGTAGGTAAGCTTTAAAGAAAGATGACAGACAGAAAACATGAATTTTGCATTTTCTAAATTTACCATTCTATTTCAACGTCCGACATGTCATGATCAGGAAATTTTTCATGCAATTCAGCAAATTTCATGGTTCATCAAGCAAAAATGCAGAACAATTTTCTGCTCAAATTTTAATTAGCCTTGAAGGTTGGCGTTCAAAGTTGTCCATGATTGTGCAGAAAACTGACACCACGGTGAGAAATTTGAATGGTCGATTTTAAAGCAAAAGGTACAAAAGGAGAAAAATAACAAATACAACAACAGATTAAGCTCACGGCAGGTTTGCACTTGCAGTGCAAGCTTGACTATTAAGATGACTAGTTATTAGTTGTTCTTTTGAAAAAGGATCAGTTTTTTTCTTTTATTACATGACAAAAAAACACTTGAAGCGTCTTTGCTCTTGTTGTTATCTTCCAAAAATACGATTTTTTAATGATTCCTGTGGCACGCATATGTGAATTTGCACAAAACATACTTGTTCTTCCTTTTTTTCTTTCGTTGCCTGCTCCGCGAACGACACTGCAAATGAACAACTTTTTAAGCATCTCGTGTCGCAAATACAATGAATTCATTATGTTCGCTAATGTGATATGCCACACACGTGACTATCTAAACTCTATACAGATAAACTCGATTATTTTTAGCAAATAGGGATGTTTAGAACTAAATTTGGCCATTCCGAATTCCAATGAGCCCATTACACCACCATAGCATATTGCAAATTTCAGCAGTTTTGGCTTCATAATAAACCGTATTGGTTTTTGTCCTAAGAAAGGAACATTTGAATGCACATTAACATTTAGATAAACATATTTAGAAGAAGAGTACAAAACTGCAAAAAAATTCAACTAAAACTTTCAAAGGAGAAGCCTCATTTATTCACTAGCGTATTATGCATCCTGGAAGATTTATAAGTGAAATGGAAATGTCCCTCAAGGGTTGGGGCCAGTTGCCAATTATGATTAATTAAGAAGTAAATGAATTCACTCTTGTGCCTCCATTAATCCTTGCCATGATCAAAGAGGGATTTTATGTACTAACTTCTCTCTGCGAAAGTAACCATATTTGTCAATTTGTCAGCATCGTAAGAACTCGTTTTGGCTCGGAAACATTGATGATAATTACAGAAGAATGTCGCACAAGAAGGGCCATTAATTATAATTGTCTGCCCTAGTCATTAATTATGTATATGCTCCGCGTGCACCGCCAAAAGGATAAGCATAATATGCAGCTTTGGTACAGAAAAACTCGAAAAAATTGAAAAAAATATTGATGGATTATTAAACTACTTAGCAGAGATCAATTTTGGTTTGTAATTTTAAACTTGCTTGTAATGGCGATTGGGATAAGGTGTATCTGCATAATGTGCACTTCTCGCTATATCAATCAATTCAATGGTGTACCTGGGTGTATTTTTTGAAAGTACAGCATAATAAAATTATTTTATGCTGAAAAAATCTACAAACGGCTATTATGAACTCACTTCTTGGTCCTTGTGCTTGAAATTCAAACTAGTTAACTTAAACCATTTTAATACTTTTTTAAGATTGAAAAAGTCTTCAATACATTTTTTTTTCAAGCTTGACCAACTTGCGAGTTGTTACCAGACTCCTATTATTGCAAGCGCAGGTGATGCTTCTGTTACGTAATAGAAACTATAAGGCAAAAAATGATAAAACGAAATAATCCAAAAGCGCAAACGCCAGAAGTATTTAAAAAAAGTCAAGCATTTTGAAAAAATTCTTCATGAAATTGTTTGAAAGCTATTATTGTAAGAGGTTTTCTACTGTATAAGTTACACACACTGCTTTTAAGAGATTCAGTGCATGGATAACCCAGAATATAAAACACAGACAGACAGACTTGTATCATCTACCTTGTGAAAAAATGATGAGGCTTTTTCCCTCAGCGAAGCATGATTGAATGTCTGTCAGATCTTATTTACAAACGATTATCATGATGATAGGAAATAAAGATAGCGACTCTGGTTCACGGTTCTTCTCTCAGGTAGTCACCGTAATGTGCAATAATATGAGAACATTATTTTTCCGAAGCTGCGTAATTACTTGATGAATTACTAGCAAATATGCGGTTCTTTATAGCGCTATTACTTTATTATCTTGCAAAATATTATTTTAATGACATGGTTTGGTAGTTGGGATGATATTACTATCGCCGTTCTGGCCATCATCATTCGTCGAATAATATCGACTGGTTTCGCTTTCAGTGATCACCACAGTCAGCACAGCCGCCTGTTTCATTTTTTTTGACGTTGGACACAAACAGGCCCGTCGACAAATCACTGGTTTTATAATAGTTACATGTCTTCTAGCCTGCATCACAGTCTTCATTTGCACACACACATCAGTCCAATGTATGTATATTCATTCTTTTCTGCAAAACTAAAATATAGAAAAGTCGTTTCATCCCAAGTTGAGGTAATGCGTAGTATGATTCGGTCAAATATCTTGTATTTTATCTTGAAAAGTCAACTCGACATTTTTTCCCCTGCGAATGTTCACTAACCACCTCTGATACTACATATTAACTACGAAAGAAAGTGCATTATTATCTAAAACACCAAGATTCACGACGACGTCCAACGTTGAGATCACTTGTCATTTGGTGACCAATGGTACGTGACCAAGTTGAAATATTGCAGGATCCACATGACCGAAAAGGTTGAGTGGTTAAAAAGTGGAAGAGGAGACCAACTTCCGATACAGAATTCTGTACATAGTTCTGTATGCAAAAAACATTGAAGCAAGAAAAAGCCATTTAAGTCATACAGTTGGATAAACAGTAGTGATTAATTAGATAAAATATATACAAAACTAACAAAAAATACAAATTTTGAAGGAAATCAAAAAACTATATGTTAGCTGTTCGATTTGTTAATATAAATTATTATTTTCAAGTAAAACTTAATAGGTCCGTGAAACGACAAATATGCAGAAAAGAGAACTACAAATATCAGGAACAACGAGTGCAATTTATTAAAAATTTACGGCCTAAGAAAGTACCTACCTGAATTTAGCTACATATATACAAACATAGAATGAAAGATCAGGAGCAAGGAAAAAAATTCAAGTGTTGAATCATTCACTTAACTGCTGCTCCTGAATGCATAAAAATAACCAATTTTTGTGATTATGTTTTTGCATCTCATAACATAACGTACAACCTACGCAAAGAAGCTTTAGATAAGAGCATGCTGCATATTCCTTCAATTATATTACCAGTGTAACTGTAGAAGCGACAAGCGACTCATTCCTCCCTCTTTCTTTTCATTACATGATATTGTTATTATCCGTGTTTGTACTAAAACCCGAAAAAAATACAAGTA
>JAANSP010000377.1:0-22823 GCA_036850745.1 Homidia socia | reverse complement strand
GGCTCTTTATAGCACTCTGACTGATGGCTGTTTGCTGATTAATAATATTAATTAATGAAATACATAAAGAATATTCTAACGGTTTATTTGTTTGTTTCGGCATTATGATTTTTATGTTATTTTTGATATTTGGCTGAAAATTTTTAAACTTGGAATGGATATATTACTATTTTGGTCATAAATAGACCGTTCTTTTACAGTATAAATTCAATTGAAATGCGGATAACAAAACAAAATAATTTTTTGCTTGGTGAAATGGAAAGGGAGACTGGGCATCTGAATGTACACAATGTGTGTATAATGAACTCAAAAAAGGTATTATATTCCTTCGTTTCCTTTTATGAGCTTAAAATAATAATATTGGAACTAGAGTGGAGAGTTGTAACTGCTGCTGTTACTGCACATGCAAGTTGAAAAGGAAAAGTGAAAAGGGTACGATGGAATCCTACATGATGTCCGTCTAAAGTAATACGAACTGTCATATCGACTATCAGATTAGGAGCTTCACAAGTAAAATATATTCATTATTTTTATTTATTACACATTTCCAAAACACTGCTTCTCTCACTTTATCCAATCCCCCTCACCTTCCCAAAAATAAATTTCATGTCGTATCGGCCATTTGATACAGCGGTCTTGCGGAAATTGAAAAGGATCCAGTGGTGTTTTGAATAAAAAACCATTTCATTTTCACCCGTTCCCTGTCAAATGTTTGTGAGTGGAACTCCCTGAAAGTCTTTCATGTTGGTGAACAAAACAAACTCACACATGGGAGGAAATTGTCGTCTGCTGGAGATGAATGTTTTTTGTTGGAGGAAAAGGTAAGATTTTATATAATACGATAATAGCTCGCTATAATGGTTATGACGAGCCTTTAAGTGATGATGATCGACTTTATAAACTCTAATAATGTATATACTTGGTCGGCATTGCCGGCAATATGGAGAGTCAAAAATGATTTTTTTTTGCATTTCAAAAATAAATTTGTGATGATGAACTTAACGATAGTGTTTACAGGTGAAGACGCAAAACTTTGTTGAATTTATCAAAATTTTACTAAAATGGAGGCCTCACTTGAAAACAAGACAATAAGAGCATTTTAATAATCAAATCATGTGGCCTCAGCGTTTACGCAGACATATGGGCCTCACAATAAAAGGTTTTTTGGACAAAATTCACCTATTTCACCGCCACGTTCAATTCAAAAGCCGTAATATTGCACCAGAGATCAACTGCTAACCAAGTTTTGAAAATTAATACACACTACAATATAGAGAAATAATCAGAATATTATCAGTAGATGCTGCCGTGTGTTCTTTCGTAGAGAATTAAAAGACCACGTTTGGCTTGGCATCTCTTTCCTTTGCTTAACGAACCTCAGCATTTCATCAGCACACGTTGACACATTTAATGGGAAAGTTTTTTGGTAGCTAGAGAAAGGATAAGAAATAGGATAGTTAGCAGAAAAAATGTAAGTAATTGTCCAACAGAAAAAAGAGACAAAAAAATTATCAATGCATGGCATGTTGCCGTATGTGCTTGTACACAAATCTAGTCAGCAAATCTTGTGTTCATTTCATTCTCTCTCATTCATTCTCTGCCTTGCTTGTTTTGTGCAGACGTGTAGCATTCATGTCACATATTATGTACTTGATGTTGTTATCTACATTTGGAGCATAACAACCAATGAGAAAAATGCGAGCAAAAAGAACGAGAGACACACAGAGAGAGATAAAGTAAAAAAAATACAAAAAAGAAAAAAAGTAGTGACAACAACACAGCCGAAAATACAAAAGAGGTTTAAGTGTATTTTACTTTCAGTTAATCTCTCAATCAGTAAAAAAAAAGTACAAATGAAAGCGATAGAAAATGAAGAAGAAGCAGTAGTATACTAGAAATAGTACTTGCAACAAGGGGGAAAAGCCAACGTCCAAATCCAATTTTTTCTCATTAGGTGCAACTTTTTTCTCTTTTTCTTTTTCTTCTTCGTCTTTTTTCTTTTTTTCCACCAACTTATTTCTGATGTAGAGCTAAGTGGATGGTCGTTTCCTGTGAGGCTGTCGTCCACCTCTTCCTGTACACTGTTCTTTACTGTCGTCCAACAGTACAAAATGTGTACTTGGATAAATATTGGAGCATATAATCAGTTAGAATACATTTTTTTGTGAGAGGATAGGAGAAGGGAAATAAGAGAAGAAGCAGAAGAAGAAGAAAAAAGTTGGAGTCTTTTCTCAAGTGAGGCGAGAAGAAGAAAGCCGGACATGAGACACAATGAAGACACCATTCACAGAATGAGTGTCACTTGAAGTAAGGAAGTTGGTGATGCGTAAGCCAGTACTTTTCTTCACTCCTCTTCGTCGTCGTCGTCTTCACTTGTTTCTTACCACTAAAGAATAGCCACATAGCCATAACGAGAAAAGGCCAAGTTTAAGCCAGTACATGCTTATATTACAGAGGGATTGAAAAAACGGTGCTGCTACTATACAGTTATCTATGTGTAAGTATGATTGGATGATGTTGCGAACGACGAGTTAGATACACAATACACACGAGAAAGAAATCGGTGCTTGGCCGATATTGTGGGGCTGCATGTCATCAGACCGATATTACTTGTTTTTGGGAAATTGAATAATCCCATTTTTATAAATATTTCTGTACTAGCCTGTGCCGTAGTAAAACTTGTATTTAACCCGCGTTGGACCTTTCGGTAGCCAAAAAAGATGCCAATTTCTTGGCCGAGGCCCGAGATACTCACCGTCCGATGACTTATATAGTATGTTCATATAGTTTTAGGGTATTGCCAATGAGGGAAGAAAAGTACAGAAGAACAATAATGTTTTTCTACCAAAGTTTCTTAACCGAAAAAAGGATGCAAGCATTATTACAACTTGTTAAAAGCCTTGAAATCATTATAGCAGCGAAGCAAGTGCGTGTGGAGTAAGTAGAGGGAGGAGGAAAGAAAAAAGGGACAAAGCGGACATGTTGGTGACAGCGACAGCAGTCGAAAAGTTGACTTTCTTCTTCCTTCTGTTACCTACCCAATATTATCAACAAATCGGTACATGTGTATATTGTTTTGGATACATCTTTTAGAAATACAA
Organism: Homidia socia; assembly: GCA_036850745.1. Lineage (NCBI taxonomy): Eukaryota > Metazoa > Arthropoda > Collembola > Entomobryomorpha > Entomobryidae > Homidia > Homidia socia. The sequence continues at coordinate 19,722 of JAANSP010000377.1, read as the reverse complement.
ATGGCTTGGTATTTATACATGTATATTTTAGTTGCCTGTTGGTTTCGTAATCAGAATAGTGGCTCACCTTTTTTGTTACTTTCCTCTCACATTAATAAATATACATAAAATAAAATATATGCTTATAAATCTACCTACATGGCAGATTTTATCTCTGGGCCAGATAATCCTCAAATACATATATAATAGGTATAGAGATATTTATATTGTGTGTACTTCCTCCTCTCCCTGCCAACGACCTTTTTTCCCAAAAGTAAGCTTAAATTCAATAAGAATTATCATCGGACTGTTGTGTTCATTCTATTTCCCCCTGACCCTTTCACACGGGACCTTGTATTCTGTCACTTAAGTCAAGATAAACCTTCTGATCATGTCTTTTCCCAAGTGAGTCTTCTAATATTGTTTTTTTCTGCTACTTCCTTCTGGAACACCGAAAAGGAGAAAAAATAGAAAAAAGGTTTGTCCTTTTCCTTTCTCTGCCTCTCCTATTCCTTATCTGTCATTTATGCTCTACATCTTTTATTCAACTTTCTAATTATGTTCTCTATTCCTTTTCTTTTCTGATAGCTCTTCTTATTCTGATTAAACACGTATTCAACGTGACACATAAAAATGGTTTGTTGTGCTTATTTTTATGGTCAGTTAATTTTTAAACTTGTGAAATAAATCTTTTGTCCATAAAATTAATTTTTTTTCAGCCAGGTCATTAGACAGAAGATTAAATTTAGCAAACAAATAACGGAAGGGACGAAAACTTGAAATTTTATTGACATAAATAAAATTTACAGGTAATAGATTTAGTTAGGCAGGAACGAAATTATATTTTATTTACTTATGGAGTATGTTACGTAAAGTAATTAAATTATCAAATTAATTAATTGTAAAAGTTTTGTTATAATAAAATTAAACATTAATTTTGTTTAAAATAAAGCGCGACAGCTTAAATTCGATATAAATATGCGGTGAGACATTTCTCAAGTACCTTCCTTTTCATTAAGTGATATTTTATTGAAACTTTTAGCATTCAACCAATGTCATGATAATGCTCATTTTTTCTGGACTGTCATGAAAAGCATACAATATATCATGATGATTCACTATTAATTATTAAAATTTCAAGTGTCTGCTGCTTCTGAACCCTAAAATTTTCCTGATACAGGATGCAGCCCCAGCAAAAGTCATCATCACTCACTTTTCCTCTATCCTTTTTGTTGAGTTGATTAAGAACAAAATATTTTTACGCAGCGTGTGTATAGCGAATATGCATTTACTATACAAATAAAAATAGAGGTACATTTTTTATTTTAAATTGAATAAGAGGCAATACCACACTGTCAGTTCATCTTCAGTAGATAGATAGCATACGTAGCAGCAAGCAACGAAACAACTGGAAAGGGTTTACAGACTCGACTCTGTTGTGAGTACCGCACGTTTATTGTGGACATGTCATTTCACGCAATTTAGGAACTCTCCCTTACATCTCTTTATCATTGTCGTCCGTCTTCATTGACGTAGAAAAAAGAAGGTCTCTTGTTGTTGGTATATACAGCTTTAGCTAGACATCTATTCATCCAGCTGTCCATTGAAATTCAACCATCCGATTAGCCTTTTCTTCTCTCCTCCTTGTGAACTAAGCTGAGTTTGAGATGGTTTCATTCAATGACTCCATCACTTTAAAAAACTGAGAGTTAAATCGTCCCTTTCGCCCTTTTTTCATAGCTGTGGTCACCATAAATAAAAGACTAACTCCATCCAAAAAAGTAACCTTTTGAAATGTACTTATTATTATTAAATGCACATTAGAAAAGGTGTAACAAGAAAAAAAATATTCAGTAATAAAAATAATACAAGGTTGAACCAAACTCGGATGAATGGTATATTAAGTCATCATCGTCCAAAACACAGTTGGCATTATTATTAAAATATATCTGTTCCCTACCATTGTTACATTCCATTTTCTCTTGTGATGTGACTGAATGTGTTTTCCAGTTGTATAAAGTATGCTCCATACACGTTGTAGAGCTGAATGTAAGATGAGTTTAAAGAATTCCTTTTCAATGTTTTTAAAAATGGGAACCCCCTCCGTTTGTAGAGCTGAATGTAAGATGAGTTTAAAGAATTCCTTTTCAATGTTTTTTAAAATGGGAACCCCCTCCGGACTGATTGTTGTTGTTGTGGTGATTCATTGAAATAAACATAATAAAAATATTGCACAATAAGATGCAGCAGTAGTCATAGTAGTGGCTACTTATCTAGTAAATTAAGTAGTAGATTTTCTACCTGACATTTATTATGTACATACTTACCTAGGTAGCTACTAGCTACACAAGTTTTTTTTGTTAAAAGTACTGGAGAATTATTTTTAAAGAGTGCTGTCAACTTTGATTTACTCCCTAGAAATATTTCAGAACTAAGTGGCAAGCAGTTTGCCAAGTATTATTATACTCATTAGAAGCATATATACGTTCCAGCTTAAATAAATTAAATAATTATGAGTAATGGAGAAAAGTTGGAAATGTACGTCATTCACTCGCTCATTCAGGTACATGCGCTATGAGCTAGAATAGAGTTTATATTTTTTAATGAGCTGTGAGTGACGTCAGGGTTATGAATTGGCCTCACTGATGGTGAGTCATTGATTTTGTTAAAAGAAATAAAGTAGCATCCTCATCACCAGTATCATTCTTTCATGTGCCCTTTATTATACTGTTAATTTTTAACTTTCAAGAATATATTGCATAATATAGGCAGTTTAGATGAAAATATCTTCAATCTCGCTGCTGGATGAAAATGTAAAAGATATGTGGATGCAAGCAAGGCAGGCATTTATATATGGCACCTGCATACATCACCTACTTAGCGATAAAAGGAAATTGCTTCTTGATCCAATACTACACTCTTTCCTTAACAATGATTCACTCTTTTGCCTAAATGTGTTAAAACTGCACAACATATATGCTCTTCTTGCATTTGTATTGATCAAGACAAACGGTTAAACGAATCCCAGAAATTATGGCTTTTGACTTTTAGAAACTTATGTACGGATAGAGAGGTTCCTTGGATGGTTGTACATTTCTTAATACATTTTTCCTTGTTCCCGTTATTCTTTCTCCCAGCCAATCAAACTGACGTTGCCCTACTGTTACTACCGTGCCATTTCTTTACACGGTTAAAGCTGTTGAAACAACCCATTATAAAGGAAACGAGTACAGCTGTAGTCAGGAAAAGAAATTTTTCGTTGTATCGAACGTTCGTATGCGTTTGTTAAGAAAAAGAAGAAAAAAAGCGTACAGTTTATCTGATCATTAACAGTGCTCGTACAGAAACTAGTTGAGTGAGTATTTCCATTTCCCCTTTTTCGATCAAGTAAGAAAGGTAAGTAGCATTTTCTCTCCTGTTAGATAATAATAAACGTTGAAAGAAAATTCTTTATTTCTTAAGTAAAAAGGCACACCAAGTTTTAAAAAATCACATAACGTTACCTACACAACAGACAGAGGGAAAGATAGCTAATGAACAAAGACGGGAGAAAATAAACGTTAGGCTCGTTGTCTGCTTTTCACTCAACGTATTTCATCCTCTCTGTCTGTCTCTCTTGAAAAAAGTGGATGTATTAAATAAAAGCTGGTTGGGTAGGTGGAAAAACTAGATACATACCGACACAGGCAGACATTTTACCTTTCCTTGTAATATTACAGCTACAGAATCTTAAAAGTCTTTTTGATATAAACTTCAGCAGCAGCAGAGTAAGTTTTAGCAGTCTTGAGGTGGAGCTAGTTTGTGTTGAAAAAAAAACTCATATCAGCATCAGTCCTACCACCAACACTACCAACAGAAACGAGCAAGTAAATAAATGAGGAATTGGTTAGTGAATGTTGCTTCATATAAATAAATAGTTTTTGAAAAAAAAACACGTGGTGGTGGTATAGAGTAGGAGGAGGATGATGATGAGCAAGAAGAAATCTCAAGTAAAATACTTGAACAACTTACTACACGCTGGTGTTGCACAAGTGAAGCAAGAGGAGGAGGAAGAAGAAGAAGAATGAAAAAAATAAGAGCTAACCTTTCTCCCTTCTCTTGGCATTTTTATGTATCCAGTTGAGTATCTGTAAAATGGATGATGATGCAGTAAAGAGATTCATCTCAGTCTTTGTAATTAAGTTTGTGTCAAGACAAGAGAGAGAGAGAGAGAAAAGTGGAAAACGCATAAAGGGAAAGCAAAGCGTGTCTCTCTCTCTTTTCCTCGCTTCCCTGCTCGCTCTTCTTCTTTTTTCTTCTTTCTTCTTACTCTCCAGCATATACACTTTTTTCCACTTACTTTGCTTTATTAACATCAGCTGAGTATACAAGTATGTAGGCGTGTATTGCACACACGCAATGTTTTTTATTCCGTGATGATGATAAAATTATGTAATACTGCTACTGGTACTGCTACTGCTGCTGGTGATGATGATGGGATGGTGCACATGCACAACGTGCTCACCACCACCGCACCCTTGTAATCATCAACATCATCATATGCTATAATGAAACGTATGTGCACATGCAGACATGTCATTTTTGCACTGCATGACTTCCCCAGTAAAAAGACCTCCTACGAGAGTCGCCCGCCGCTCCAGGAAAAAAAATCAAAGATTGCAGGGGAACAAAAACATTGGTTGTTTGTATGATGATGACAAATTTTTTGGCTGTTGATGAAGATGATTTTGATTGTTTATTAGTTGGAATACAATGCACGACTTTTTGCACTGCATGACTTCCCCAGTAAAAAGACCTCCTACGAGAGTCGCCCGCCGCTCCAGGAAAAAAAATCAAAGATTGCAGGGGAACAAAAACATTGGTTGTTTGTCTGATGATGACAAATTTTGTGGCTGTTGATGAAGATGATTTTGATTGTTTATTAGTTGGAATACAATGCACGACATATTATTTATTCCAGCATCTTGAGTTTTGTTTTAGCTGCTGCTCAGTAAAAAGTGTTTTTATTGCATGGTGGTAGGATACCACTTTTTATGGCGAGTGAGCAGTGGTCCTCATTTACTCATTTTACCCCGCATTTCATTTGACAAGTGATGATGATGATGATGATACAGACAGACTAGACTAGACTCTGTTTAGAAAAATAAAACATGTCCTTCTTCCCGGTTTTGATCTTAAAGCTGTCTGGTTTTTTACTTATTACCAATGTCAACATTGAGCAAACTTGCTTATTTACTTGCAGGGCATGCATCAACCACCATCATCAACTGCCATAATAATCTTGAACATTGTCGCAGCAGCAGCGGCATCACCAGACAGTAACATTTTATGTATGTTTGTTAACTCATCATCATCATCATCAACAGCAACAACCTCCGTGAGAAGAAGAGAAATGAATAAGAAAGACAAGCAATCTGTAAATTATAACAAGAGAGTTTCTAGAAAATGCCACAGAAAAACTAAACACATGAGACCAGACCAGGAGCAGACCACGGTCACAACCACTACCAAGTACCATATGCCTTAAAAAAGGGAAAATGACAGAGGGAGAGAAAAGAAGAGAGAGAGAGAGATCCACCACAGAGTACTACACTGGTTGATTGCAATGTTGTTGTCGTTGTCATGAAGGAAAACGTGAAATGTTGAGGAGAAAAACAAGCAAGTAAAGATACTGCTGCTGTTGCTCTTGTTGTGGTGGCAGATTTTTTTAGAGTGCACTTTGTATTGTGACAGCCAAGAAGACTACAACACAACAGAGTGTACAAAATAATAATAATAATAATATCTGCATCATGGAATGTAGATAGAGCAGTACATAGTATTAGGTACATATTTATGTACATGGCAGGAATACTTTTACTGACTCTCCTCCTCCACAGATAAGTTTGTTTACAGAAATTATTTTCCCAATTTGTTAGATTTGTGGGAAAAGCTTGACAACTCAAGGAAAAGTACAACGATGACAACTCATTGAAATGCTTATACCTCCTGCTGTTGTCTCCTTTCCTCTTCTTCCCTATAAACATATCCATACACATAGGTATAAAGGGGAAAATACTAACTTGTTGCTGCTGCTTCTTCTTCTCCCACTTCATTCGTTAGCTCCCTTGTGACTCTAACCTTTTTCCCTTTCTCTCTCTCTCTCTCTCTCTCTCTTCTCTTCTCCTCTGCTGCTGCTGCTGTACATCATCATCATGAACATCATCATGCATGTTTAGAGCATAATAATATATAAATACTACGTGTACACACAGTAGATAAATATTATATAATATTATACCTTTTTGGTTTTGCCGGTACCAGATCCCTAAATCAAATCAACTTGTGTTTTGGAAGTGGAGACAAGGATTGTCATGATGAGAAGTCTCTAAATAAAAGGCTTTCACCAAGCCATCTTTCTTTTTCTCTCTTTTCTCCTCGTCTGTTTTTGTTTGCAGCAGCTCGACACACACGCTTTTTCCACAAGAGGAAAAGTATAAGAAAAAGAAAGACGTATAAAAAAGAATGGAAGGAGGACGAAAAGATGATGATGATGATACGAGAAGAAGGAACAATTCAATATACTTCTTACTTACTTCTTCTTGTACAACCGCCATACATAAAGTTGGAAAAGTTTGAGACGAGTTATGTACAAGTCTTTATTATTATTATTATTACTAACAAGTAGCGAGTAACATACACACTTGATGATATACTACAACCATGAATGTTTTGTGCAAATGTGCCTGCCAAGTACCTGCAAACCGAAAACCCAGAAACAACACAGAAACAGTACATATTATTATTATTACTATTATTGTCATTATTAGCACTGCTATATAATATCCCAGTTGCTATTTCCTTGCAAGACTCTTGCATGTCTTGTGTATTTAGGTGGTCCGCTGTTGCCAATTCCAGAGAATCCGGCAGCTGCTGCCCATCCTGCTCCTTTCTGCTGACTTGTTGTATTCCCTCAGTCAGTCAGACAAGAAAAGACCTTTATGATTACACAAGAGTGGGAGTTGGTTTGGTCGTCATATAGGAGAGAGTACTGTACAGCAGCAGCAGCAGCAAGACATGCAAATGTTTCAAATTATTAATGAATAATTTTCATGTTTCTGTCAACGATGACTTCCTTTTTCCATGGTCTACTACTCAACTCATTTCCCGTATTTATACTCCTCTCTCTCTCGGCTCTTCTCTGCAGCAGTAGTAGTCTTCTCAGTAGAGAGACGACTCTCATTTATGCTAATTAACTGCCGATTACACAATCCTATCTTCCACTTAGCACCATAACATAATCTACTGCTACTACTACTTCTTCTTCTTCCTACACCACTGCCACTTCACTGCTAAAATGCACACACGACGGGTAAAAAAGAAGCAAGATAAAGTGCAAATAGAGTTGTAAACGGGAAGCCTGTCAGAGGAAAACTAGAACAAGTGACGATAATAACGTACGTGGTAGGTGCATACCTACCTATAAATAAAATTTTAGAGAAAAAGTAATTATAACATATCCTCTTTCTTCTTCTGCTCTCTTCGTCGCCGTCGTCATCATCATCGTCATCGGCTGCTCAATTTTCCCACCAGCAGCAGCAGAAAGGAGATGAAGGAAAAACAAATAATGTTTATTAATAATGTATGCTAATTATGACAGTGTTGCGAAAATCTGTCCACCATTTCCCTTAATAATTGACATTTCATAAAATATTATTTTGTTTGCTTGCAAAATATGTATAATATTCCCCAACTTGACACATTAAAACGTCCTTGATGAAACGATAAATGGCGAGGAGAAAGAGAAAGAGAGAGAGAGAGAGTAGGTAATATACTTTTATTTTTTTCTTGATTAATAAGCATGTCGTGATTTGCTAAAGTTTGAGCATGTAATTTTCGTCTCAAGTAATTACAAAAGTTTATTGCTGCTGCTAGTGGCATGACATGTACAAGATTTTGAAAGATGAATGAAATAAGAAAAAAATTGCAGAAATAGGAATTGAAAAAAGTTTTTAAAATTTCGAAATAAATTCTTTTAAAAATATCACTTTTACTAGCGTGTTTTTTTGCTTGTTAAACAAAAAAAAACTTTTGATTAATGTAGCGTTGCTATTTGTTTATTTATAATAGCATAGTAAAATGTTTCGTTCATATACTTTTTGGCGAATGTACATACTTATTCTATAGCTGCTCACTATTTCAATATATTAAATTGTGTGTTTTAGAGGCAACAGCTCCTAGTATCTATTTCTAATCTCGCTGAGGCCATTTATTTCCTCGTGTTCGTCCTCATACTTACATTCAAACAAACACTTTGTATCGTGTTTCACTTTACGTAGCCAGTCAACCGACGATGATAGATCATTATCTCAAACCGAATTTTCTCGACGATGAGATGATCAAAGGGAGACCAGTTGAGAAGCTCTTCTTTTTCAAAAATTAAGATCTTGCACACGGCAAAAGCCGTTTGAAAATGGTAGCAGCAGCAGCACGATCAGCGACCATTATTATCTGAATGAGAAAGGATGACGACAACAACTTATGCATGCACATTCCATGTATTTACTTTACTTGAAAGTAGTGAAACGGTAAAAGATAAAGGATGTGTAGGCAGATACTAATAATATGCTGTGTTGTTAATGGAGATCGCTGTTATAATAGTGCAGCAAGTGATATCTACAAAAATAAAATAAAACTGGATACATAATATTTAATTTAGCTGCAGAAGCAGCAGCAGCGTTGCATACAGAATAGTAAAGTATATAGCAGCATGTTATCTATCTGCCTCTCTACATTGTAAATAAATATAATAACAATAATAATGCATTAGGCACAGCTTTTCTTCTTCTTTTCGCTTGTCGTCAATACTTGAGGAGTTGAGACTCCAGCAACTTCCTTCCTGTCACGACGACACAAGATGTGAAAGTTCAGAGAAAATCAGTGATTGGAGCAGGCATATCCTCTTATTCCTGCAGCTTGTATATAAATGCTGTCTACCTATCCACCTATATATTATATGTACGTTTTAGTACTTCTCTTCATCATCATCATCATCATCACATACTACTCCAATTCATTGATTTCACCCTTTTCTTTCTTCCTCTCTGTCCTACTACGGACGCAAGTACGTGCAGCAGTTTTGTTCACTCTTCTTCTTGGTCGTCGTCGTCCTATGTTGTTCCTTCCCTGTTCTACTTCTCCTTGCTTGATGCTTCTTATTGCGCTGCTACTACTGCGGTATCAAATTTCCTTGAAGCATCGTTACCACCACCAACAGCAATAGTCCGTTAAAACCACCACCATCAACGATAAATAAGAGTATACACATCCATCCATCTCTCAATCTGTACGCATAGTACTTATCTTGTTTTCCGATAACAACACAAGTACATGTGTAATTTTAGAAAAAAAAACAAACTTAACCAAATCCTCATTTACCTACACGATCAACAGCAACAACAACGAAGATGGAGTCAATGTTGTTTGGAAGAGAGAGAAAAAAGTACGACAAAACACATTTGACAGAGACGAGCAGGACGACGATCAACAAGACGATGACAGTTGAGCTTTGGTTGTTGTTACTAGTATAAGTGGTAAAGCGGTTGATGATCAAGATCATCATCAACATGGTTTTCTTGATGATGGCAACGGCACGATGCGATCCGTTGTTGTATGTTTGTTACGCAAGCAAATAAGTATGTTAGCAATCACCACCACCACCGCCACAACAACAAAAGTTGTTAGTTGTTAGACGTCTCGTATGCGTAGCAATGACGAAGAAAAAAAGAGATGGTGGTTGGTGGTGGTGGTGATGATGATAGCAGCCTTTTTTCTCTTTTCTCTAGTCTTGTTTATATCAAAACTTGCTCATGCAGAGAAAAAAAGAAGAAAAGGAGAATACGAAAAAAGGGGGAAATATAAGAGAGGAATAAGAAACCGGAGGATAACAACCGTCATTCCATCAGCAGACACTCTATATCTTTGCCGTTCCGAATCGTTAGCTACTGCCCCGTCAGCCAATCCCTTTAGGAAAACCGTTTTCTCTTTCTATAAAAAATGTAGATGCATTATTATGTATGGCATATATTAAAAATGTGTGTTTCTGCTCAGCTCTATCATGATAATCATGTCGAGTGTGGAATGCATAGAGAGAAGCTATATGCAGAATCCTTTCACAAGCACAAATTCATGGAAATCCTCTTCACTCACTTTGAGGATAAAAAATAAAAAGTACAATGACTGTATGTACAACTATCTTGACTTTTGAATTATTTGACATTATAATCATCATCACCCGCCACCACCATGTATACCCATCATCATCATCTTCTTCGCTGTTGTTGCTGCTGCCGTTGTCAGGAAAAAAAACGCATTGCTACGTACAACTCAATAAGGAGATACCAACAATACAATGGCGTTTTTAACTAACAAAGACATAATGTATGTAATATCGACTGAGTTTGTATTTGCAACAAAAAAGAGATTATTTTCCATTGCTTCAAAACATGCTTCGATTTTGTTGCATCTTCAAATTTTCAACTAGAGTCTCCTTTATTGTGAATTTCTTTGCAAGTACTTTGCAATAAACAAATTTTTCTATGGACTGATATTTTTACAATGACAAATTTATTCAATCTGATGTGTCCCATTTTTCGTTCGTTCTTATGATTTTCACTTATGGTTGCTCCTTTAATGATAATAATAAAAAATCAAACATTTAAACATATTTTCTTAAAAATCTATAAGATATACATACATAGCACAGTGCGCTGTTACCAGGTAAATTACAAAAATGCATACACATTGAAAAGAGTATTTTTAAAAGCGTCGAAGATGCACATAATAATGTGGAACATTGAGCATATTTTGAATTGATGTTGCTCTCTCTCACTCTCTTCTACTCTTTCCATCGAAAACGCAAAGAAAAAAGCATGTACCTTCACACATGCATAAAAAGTAAGGGGTGATCCCAAAAACTAAAGGGAAAAACGCTTTTGGTCTAGGAAATGGGTAAAACTGTCGCCTTTTTCCTCAATGCATGCGTACATTCACATCACCACCATTCCACCGTCGATTCACCGACATATCGTGTCTTTTTTTCTTTTTCATCTTTGTACATTACCAGTGTAAAAAAAAGTCTCTCTCTCTCTTTNACATTACCAGTGTAAAAAAGTCTCTCTCTCTCTCTTTCCTTTTTACTCTAATTCTTTTATTCATCTATCTATGGTGCCTACTAGCAGCAAAGTGTAATCACAAGACTGTCACATTTATCCTAGTAAGAAGAAACTTATTAGGATTTCCATCTATTTCTCTCTCTCACTCACTCTCTTCTTTCTGCTTTAGATACGGTTGAAAGCCACGACGATTCATTTACGGCCATGCATTTTGGCTCCTTAATGGATATTTTTATCATGAAAACGGAAAGAGGACAGCTTTCGAGTGAGAGAGAGAGAGAGAGAAAAAAGTGAAAGAGAGAGAGAGAGAGAGGTAGGGAAAAATAGTGTTGATATGAAATGGTGCTTTTACACATATCAAAGTAATCCGTACACCGACACACACACACACGTTCATAAAATACACAATAATATACCAACAAGCAGGAAACTGATGCGCCAGCACATGAAGAAAAAACTAATAATAATGATACTATATCTTTTATATTATTATTATACGTAGGTATATCCCGTACATATATAATAATAATGTGCAATCCTGTCTAACTCCTCGTGTTATTTTCTACATATACAGGAGAGAGGGAAACCAACACATGCCTACTTTAAACATGACACATAATAATATGCAACAGTATTGCCTATGATGGTGATAATAATAATAAATAGTACATGTTCTACAGGCTTATATCTGGCGTGAGTAAAGTCCTCATTTACAAGAATGGCTTGTGTTAAGCATAAAATATACTATGCAAATACTTAATGTTTTACATAACGCCAATGTAAAGAGAATGAGTGCTAAAGATGATGTTCTTGTAGCTTCGTGTGTGTACTATATACTCCTATTATTATTATTATTGTCATGCATTGTCATTTTTTTCTCGTAGTCAACGTTAAAATTGTGAACCATGCATAAAAATCATGTGCTAGAGAGAGGAAAAAAATAATTGTAGGTGCATACCTACATAATATGTGGTGGTAGTACAACGGGAGAATATCGTCATCATCATCTCGCTGGATGACAACAAGATAGAAAATGTAATGGCTTTTACTTCTTCATTCACACCGACAACACTGATGATGGCAAGAAAGAGGAGAGAAATGTGTGAGAAATGTTTTTTAACTCTCTCAAGGAAAAGCCGGATACCGTGTATGCATGCAAGCATGCAAACTCCACACTCATTGTAACGACGACGACGGGAACAATATCTTTTAGTGCTTTATATTTCATAGCTTTGAAGAGAGTATTGAGGAGGAGGAGAAGAAAAAAAATATGTGGATTTTTTATACATTTTTTTCATTCCTTGCAAAAAAATAAAATGGCAAAAAGAAATAAAAGTAGAGTTGGAAACGGATGATAGGAATATGGAAATAAACAGAATATTACAAGGGGTGACAAGCACAAGGTATGGGGGAAATGAAAGAGGAATTTCTCTTCTTTATAAGTTTAAAAAACAAGTGGCTGCCAACCAACCATTTTTTCTGAACAAGAAATGAATGAGAAAAATAAAGAAAGCAAATAAATGAATGCAAAAAAAGGAAAACAAAGGGAGGGAAATAAATAAAAGTACATGCTTGAGTGAAAAAAAATGAGTGGGGTAGAAGAAGCCAGTGTCAATTTGAAAGACGGGGCCACGTTTCTATTTCTATTTTAAATTTTACTCGGTACAATATTTTATTTTGGAGTTAAGTGTGATCAATTTATTTCCGAAAAATAAAAGGACTGCATTTTCAGAAGAAACGCTTTTTGCAAATAATAAAAATACACTACACGTTGTCAGAATTAATTATTGTATTGGACTTGAAAAAAATTATGATGACAATATAATTAATTTATTCCTAATTTATTGCCATCACATGCACAAAATTATGTATATGCTGTTAATTTTTTGAGTAAAGAACGCGTACCTATTTTCAAGTATTTACTTATTGCTTTAAAGATTAATCGCCTACCTTAATTAATTACCTACCTTAGATGCAGCATCCCGTTTTTTACTTATAATTAGAGCAGCTCATCAATTCAATTTCATTTCACCTCGGAATTTCAGTTAGTTCTTATACTACTCACAGCTGAGAAACATGCAAGTTTGATCATCACTGAAAAATCACCCTTAGAACATTCAGGTTTTTTTATTTAAAAAAAGCTGTACCATTTCGANCATCACTGAAAAATCACCCTTAGAACATTCAGGTTTTTTATTTAAAAAAAAGCTGTACCATTTCGAACAAGTTCATTTTTGATCCATTTATTTCCGGATGTCTAGAATGTTTAATTTTTTCGACTGCTGTTGCATTTCAACGTCATATAGGCTTCCACCACCACCCCCAGTGATTCATATTATAAATCAACTAAAAACTACACAATAGCATATATTATTGCTCTTTTTTGTTCCAGGTTCTTTCACCATGCTTATTTTTCCTGCATGCATCAAAAACTATAATTGTGCAAAGAAAGATATGAAAAAAGTGTAGAAAAGTTTTGCGGTAAGACAAAAGGTTAGAGAGAGAGAGATCGAGACAGTCACATTTAAGCAATAATGTGTGCTTTGTGTATCCGCTCGGCTCAATGCTACTGCAGCTACTAGAGAGACAGAAGAAGAAAGAGAGACATGGCTTGCAAAGAAGACACTGACACATTGTCTCACGAGTGAGTATAAAGTGACATGACAAGAAAAAGGGAAAAACGACTTACACCCTACTACCTACCTACCTCTCCAGTCCACACACACACACAGGAGGACACAGACAAACATCTAAGAATAAAGATAGCAAGAAGAAGAAGAAGAAGTTGAGAAGCTGAAAATTTTGCTAGTTTTTTTTCTTCGGAAAGTTGGAAAACTTGAAACAAGGTTTTAACGGCTCTAAAAGCGTATGCTTGTACCTGATAGTCAAAGTTTGACTAGACTGTCACTCCAATTGCTGATTAAACTTTCTACTTTTATTTCTTCTTCTCCCCATTCCTCTCCTTTGGAGCAACAGCAGCAGCACCAGCAACAAACTTCTCCCCACAGCTATCCATTTTATTCCACTTCTATTTATCTTAATGTATTATTATTATGGGTGAGACATATCATCATCATCATCATCATCAAGGACAGTGTTGGTGAAATTGTCTGGCATCAAGTGGTAGCGGCACTACTACTCTGTTAGCAGCAGTGTTTGCTTTTTGCTTTGATGATAGTTTTATTTTTTGTTTTTCCTGGAGAGCAAAAAGTTACTGATTGTAGAATCACGCGCATTACATATCAACATCAGCAAAAAGCATTTTCGTCCTATTCTTTCCTTAGTCTTGGTGGTTTTAAAAACCACACCAAAAACTCTAACCTGACTGGAAGGATGGATGGGATGGATGGGAAGACTCTCTTTAAAAAAATCTCGCTCTGTCGCTCTACTATGTCACCTCTATTTTTACTATTCTTGTGCATGCAGAGCTCTGTGTGTGTCGAGTGTAGACTAATTTTGATACTGTAAAATGTCCAGTTGGATGTACTTTATAATTGAGTCAGAGATTCTCCGATTGTATTTACCCCCACCACTACAATTCTTGCTACTTGGCTCGTCGCCGACAGCACTTCACATTTTAATCAAACTGTTTTAAAATGTCTGATCTGTGATGTGTGTTAGACAGACAGGATTCCCTTATACCAGTTCAATAATATAATTTTGCGGATGCAACATTAAATGTTGTACACAACAAAACAGGGTTATGCTTATGAAGATGATTTTATTATCTTGACATGCTGCTGTGTACACATTATTATTTAGCTGCAGTATGACTTTTTGGTGCTTTTTGGATGACAAATAATGTCAAATCACAAAATAAAACACGTAAATATCCTTCATGATGCTTTTACAGAATGGAAATGTTTCATTTTATAATAATTCCTGATTATGATGATGATGATGACGGTATGTGAGCAGGTTAGATAGGCTTTTCCTGTTGTTGGAGGAGTCAGAAGAAGGGAATTGTTTATTTCTCTGGATGCCATCAGCTAACATGATAGCTTTCCATTTCCGATAAAACTTTTGTATATGTTTCCACCCCTGTCTGTCGCCGTTACTGGCTCGTTGAACTAACCAACTAAATAGGACAGGGACGTGTTGAATCATACAACAAAGTAAATCATCATCGTCATCATCATTGTCAGTGTTATGGAATACCAGGAATGAGACCAGGGCAGGACAGCAAAAGTTACAAAAGTGAAGTCAAATTGACAGCAGAGCTTTATTAGGCAGAAAGCTCGCCACAACGGCAGGGATTATGTGGGCTCTACTTGTCATTTTTTAAATAATAATGTAGTAAATAGTAGTAATAACATTAAGTCAAAGTCAGTTGAGGAGGATGAAAGTAGCACAAAAAGTTTTTTTGGTGGGAATGACAAAAAATACAATTTTTTGTTTAACACTTCATTCAGCTCCATCAACTTTTTTCATAATACTAATGTTGTTATCACATCAACAAAGTTGGTTTTGTGGTAAAATAAACTGAGCACTTTCATCCAATGTCCACGTCAAAAAATTCCATATTTCATTGATTACCCATTCCATTCTATATCAGCGTATAAAGACATATTTAACCCTGCGTGTCATTCAAATGCTGTATTTTTTGTAAATAAAAAATAATCATGAGGATGCATGCAAAAAAAGTTTGCAAGAAAATGGAGTATTAACTTGTCAAAGGAAGAGAGTCAAACAATCTTGACATTTTACCGAGTTTGGTAGCACGTTCTCAATTCTGTCCGTTACTCACAAATAATTTTAATTCTTGATAAAAAGCAACAAATTTCTTATGATTTTTTCTTATCATTATTTGAATTATTCAACTCCTAACAGTTTTTCTTGCTATCAGCTATATACACAGTGATAATATATCTCTTTTTACAGAGTGGTGGTTAGTAAACATGATATAATATTCAAGTAAAATACCTACACGACTTGATCAAGTTGTTGCAAGCTAATACACCAGATCAAATTTAGGCAGGTTCCTTACAATAAAATACATGCATTGAGATATTACTACAATAATATCTCCATCTCGTCTTCAAGTACCAGCCCCATTGCCACCTCTGCTACTTATCTTTATCGTCGTGAGTTTTGTGTCGTTTTACATTGTCGTTGTTATTCTTGTTGTATTTTATGCAAGACATGGTTGACTCTGACGTGCTATCTTGTATTTCAACATGATATATTCCGATAGCATCTCCATCCTATCCTTGTCCAGCAGCAGCAGCAATGACGACGAACGAGACCCTTTTTGGGGCGAAGCGAACCCCCAAACTGTTTGACTGAGTGTGTGTAGTAGTATAGTGGTAGCAACAGCGAGCGAGCGAGTTAAGAGGTGAAACCGCGCTTGTGAATTAGAGGCCATTCATCAGTAATAAATATCAGAGTAGACTTTTCTACGCTGCTCACAAATTCTTGTACATAATATCTTCTTCTTCGAGAAAGAAAAACCGACAAAACATTTATTTGAGAAAAGACTACTTTATTCCCAGGTGTGTATTTATTACAAAATCAGTGTTGCTGAGCATCCTTAATAAAAAAACAGAAAAAATGCAGAGAAAAGGAAATCTTTTCAGGCAGCTACATTTTATGCGTCTGAATAGAATGTGAATGGGGAGGCAGGCAGAGCTATAGAGTCATGAAAAATAAGTAAAAGAGCTGAACAAAATGCTTTATCGTTGCTGCTGAGAGCTGAGATTTAAAAAAGTACTGACTGAACCCATCCGTTTTGAATTGAACAAGTAATGAGAAATGCAGCGGCGGTGATAGCGATGGTGATATAAATAAATATAATAATAATGTTTGCTGTGATGGCAGAGAGGGACAGCGTTTAAAAAGCAAGAGGTTTCTCTAGCAAGGTTTCCATGATGATGATGATCACACAATGAGACGAGTTTTTTATCATTTTATTTTCTGATTTAGTTGCCCTTGTACTCTTCAAGTGAATGCACAGCACACAAGATACAAAACGTTTTGTTGGTGTAAAAGCAAGATGTGTACATGCAATAAACATGCTCATAAAATGCAGCAGACAAAAAAATACTTTAATAAATCTGATGGTGATAAGATCTGAAAGAGAAGAGAGAGAAAAAGACGCACATATTTTTACTGGCTAACAACAAAGATAAGTAACAGTAGAAGAGACACAAGGCAGGCGCAAATGTAGAAATTCATCAATCACCCAAATAAAGATATCCTATTCCTCCAATCCACATGCACACACCAAAAGCCAAGTAAAAAAATACAGAGTGGCAATATAGCTAGTAGTAAACGAAGAAAATACAGACCGAATGATAATAATAATAAATGAAGCAGTTATAAGGTCAAAAGAGATTTTTTTAAAAGCCAAGTAAAAAAATACAGAGTGGCAATATATGTAGCTAGTAGTAAACGAAGAAAATACAGACCGAATGATAATAATAATAAATGAAGCAGTTATAAGGTCAAAAGAGATTTTTTATGTTGCTGTTGTTACCACTTCTCTCTATAAAGTTTGTTAACTGAAGGATGGTTCTGGTAATTTTCATATATAGTGAGGTGGATGGTGATGATGGTGGTGGTGGTGAGGTGATGGCTGTTGTTATGGTGGCAGCTGCAGCTGTTTCTTGTATCACTGTACTTTTTAAAACTCTCATTCATTTGATTTCTTAATCATGAATCTTTTGTTATGGAGTGCAAGTTAATTTATTTCATTGTTGAAATCAAGACGAGCCACGGTACATGCATACATGATGATGATGATGATAATGATAATGATTAGGATGAGAATGAGAATGATCAAGTTAAAGATGATAATGCTGTTGCTGTTGTGGTGTAATGCTGTTTGGGGAAACCAGTTAAAAAAATTTAATGACCTTCTTGTTGGTTATGTAATGTCTTTTCTCAATCCTACTACTCCTATAGTTACTGCCTACTTTTTATTACGGACGTACATGGAATCATTATATTCAAGTAGATGCTTTTGAAAAACAGTAGTGGTGTTGGATCACTTGTTTTTAGAAAACAGAGATTATTTTGGATGAGAAGTTGTTAAAAAATTAGCTATATTCTGAAAAGAATAATGCCAGTTGTAAATTTTCATATTTTTTGTCGAAAATTTTTACAACTGTGCTGGGTTTACTATTTAAAAAATGGATTGAAATGAAGTATGGATTGGATAGCTGTAATGAGCAATATTCTAGACTTGGTTTTTATTTAGTTCTTTTGAAAGAATGTTGTGCTAGGTTTACTATTTAAAAAATGGATTGAAATGAAGTATGGATTGGATAGCTGTAATGAGCAATATTCTAGACTTGGTTTTTATTTAGTTCTTTTGAAAGAATGTGAAAAAAATGTTATTAGTTTTTTTTGCAATATTTTTTCAATAGCAAAATACTATCGTTAAAATCATTGCCATTTCTCTCAGTCAGATAAAATGTTTGCTTTCACCTCCTTGTCACCGTCAAAAACAAAATGAATTCCAAAGAGATAACATGCTTCAAATGTTGTACAAAATATACATACATTTGTATCTAGTGACAACAACGTAGTTAATTAAAATTTTGGAAAGAGTAGGATTCCAGGTATTTCTTCCTTTTCAACTTTATCGTTGTTATTATTACTATTGAAAGTAGCACTTTTTACTGCTGCTGCCACCGAGAGCACTACTTGAGCTAGTAGTATAAAACAGCTTTTTGCACAAGAGGATGTAGTGTAGTAGACACTAGTAGACAGAGGGATAATGACGATGAAGAAAATACCGTAAGCCTGTGCAATGTGCGAAATTCTCACCTTTTTCTTCTCACCTTGGCCTCCTCCTCCTATTCATCTTCTTGTCAAAGGTATTTTTGAATGAGGTTCTGTTGTTAATAAGCTCCACTTGATTCCCGTGAACAATTCTTTGCTCGCTCAGCAGCGTCTGCACGGAATTTGTTCCGATTCAAATGCTTCTATATTAAGAGTTCATAGTAAATTCTGATGACGGCAAAGAGTATACCTAAATATGCATGTGTATGAACATAACGGTGTGGGTACTATGTATTTACATACAAGACATTTATATTGTATTACTGGGCAAAGTAACAGCATATTGTATTATCCTGCATTGGGGATGACAAACTGACAAGAAGTATGAGAATGATAAGAGAGGGAGAGAGATGAGCAGCAGTGGAAATAGAAAGAATGGTGATGCATGGCGGTGGGGTGGTGGGAAGTGGCAAGAGGAGTCACATACTTTTCCGTTATTCCGGATGGCTACCCACCCGTTTTTACCCCGCCGTTATGATGATGATGCTTATAACCTTTTTTCATATTTTACCAAATAATGCTCTCACCTTTCATCATCAGCGGCATCCGCAACACAACAACAACGTGATCAGAACCTCCTCTCAACCTAATCCACATTTGCATTTATTTGCACATTTCCCATCGGATGGTAAACCTCCTCAAGTTAGGTGCGTACTACTGTTATTTTATTATTATTATTATGACGATGACGATGATGGGACATGTCACCATAATATTATTCACAACAATGGAATTTATAAAGGGAAGGAATACATGCATGAATATATGTATATTTAATCGTACAGCGGTGATATTCGCGGTGGGA
>JAANSP010000376.1:0-22853 GCA_036850745.1 Homidia socia | reverse complement strand
AAAAAGTTGGCAGTAGTAAATCTCTCTCATTCTCTCTTTCTTTCTTTAATTCATCCAGTCATTCATTCTTCTAGTCCTTCTCATTCTTATTCCCTCTCTCGTTATTATTATTCTCCGCTTCTGCTGTTCAGCTTTTTTGTTTGCTAATCTCTTCAAGCTCCTTGGAGACATTGTTTCTTTTCTCTTGTTTTTTTTCTCGCTTCCTACATATTATGCACACAAGCACATTCATAACATTTCTTGTTGAGGCTGCTGAATTATCCCCTACTTTCGTATAGGTAGGTATATATTTATATGTAATATTGTGTTTTTATCATCATTATTGTTGTTTGCTGGAGGGATGATGATGATGAGGATAATGTTGACACAACTTGAATTTTATACCTGCCCTTGTTCTGATGATGATGCTCTTTGCTGTTGCTTGTTCTGCACCTCCATATTTGCTCCATTGTTGGGAGAGGAAAATGAGACGTTGCTCTGTCGTCAATGGGAAAATCAACAGTTGCACCCACCACAACAACAACTAGTACAATTAGGCTTTAAGACAAGGAAGTAGAATGTCATGTAAGCAGACGACTCAATCAACTTGAATGCTGCCAAGAAGAAGAATCAATTCGTCTAAAAAATATAGCATTTTTTGAGCATTTTATTGGAATAGGAAAATCTTTTTAAATAAAAATAAAAATCAATTTCATGTTAGTTAATGCAGGAGTCAGCATTGAGAAAAAAAATTGTGGAAACGGCTCACTGTCTGTTTTTTAGCACTAGCAGCGGCATCACTACTTTTTCCGGGGCGAATTGAATTATGTAACGAAAAGAACAAAAAAACCACATCTTCTTGGGTCTCGAAAAGAAATTCAAGTGGAACGACAAATAACATCATTAGTATCCTCATCTCTTCATTATTATTATCATCCGCAACTCCAGCATTATTACGAGTGGGTTGGTTGATCGTTTTGGGTGGATAAGCTGTATTTACCGACAAAACTGCTAATTATTTTATTATTTTTCTTCTTTATTTCAATTTGTGATCAGTGAGTTGAGCAATATCTAATTATTGGGCATGTCGGCGTTGTCTGCATAATAAGAACAATAATAATTAGCATTAAGGTGGTGATTGATGAGTGATGGATGATGAGCATGTGGGAAAATTAGCGATAAATAATCCCCATGAAATTGATCTTCTTTTGTTGTTACGGTGCGCTATATACCGCTTTGTTTTGCCTTTCCTTCGTTTCTACTACTTCCTCTTCTTTCAGGTAATTTTTTACAGTGCTGCTGCTGGTGTCTTTTTGGTTAGGTTTGTTTACAGCTATTACCATAATAACCGTGTCTTATTTATTCCACTTGACCAGATTTACAAAGAAGCAAAAAATATCCATACACAGCATTGTTTGTCATCATCGTCATATCACTAAACAAATAATAAAGATGTAGAGAAACTGTCAAACAAGCTGGTAAAGATGTGTAAAAAGATAAAAAATATATAATCATCGAAGCATCATCATCCTCTCCTTTTTTCTCCAAAATCATTTTTTGAAAAGGAAGAAGCACGTTATTGAGCCTTGGATGCTGTGCTGAGCTGAGATGAGATAGATCATCCGTGTAATTGAACATGCTACATGGGCACGGCATGGAGAGATACCTGGGCAGCTAATCTAACTAATTACACTGCCGTAATGCCACTACTAGCTCTTGCCGCCTACAAAAAACGGTAGCGATATGAGGCTCTCCTTCAATGATCATTGATCATCATCATACTGCCCACATTGTTCTCTTTTTTTGTGAATGACCGTTGTTGAGGTTGCAAAGCGCATTATAACAAACGAATGACTGGGTGAGCTAACTAGCCATGTGTGTTTGAAAAAGGAAAGCAAAACAATTGTAGCAACGTGGTGACGACTTGCATGTTTTCTATAATATATTGTTTTATTGACAGAAAGCCACGGCATCAAGACACTCGTGCCTTTGCTCAAATTTCAGAAACCCTGAAAAATTGAGGTTTTTTTCCTCGTCTTAAAATATTGCTCCTCCTTTCAGTCTTTTTTTGTGGGAATGGGGAACAACAAGTATCATGTCGTATTAACTTGTTATCTCTACACCGTTGAGCATGTCGGTGTTCTTGTAAACAAAAAAAAAATATTTGTAAAACGCTTTTGCTTCACTGCTTCCAAATAACATTTTATTAGGAGACCAAGGGATAGATATGGGCATAGTAATAATATGCCAGTCAAAATTATCATGTTCATTTCTGTACACCACCGCAATATTTTGACAAGTTTTTCTTCTTCTTTTGCGGTGCATTTCCTTTGTATAATTTGAAATTATTTTCAGTTTTAAACTCTCATCTCTTGTTGCCCCAGAACACAAAAAGAGCTGTGAGCTGTTGCTACCTTTTCTATTTTAGAGACATGATAATCAAATGCTGTTGAGGACAAATATATCATTATTAGGAGTAGTTGTATATAGTAATTATCATTCAAGAGGAAGGAGAACAAGGAATAATGAAAATGTGATTGATTCACAAGAAATCTCTGGAGACGGGCGTAAAGCAAATAATTCCCAAAATATCAAACGTAAAAATTCATCCAGTTTGTTTGTTTGTTTGTTCCAGAGCATATTCTGAAAACGTGAACATCCACTTTTCCACAGAGTGTAATATTAATAGTAGGAAGGAATTACTAATTGCTCATCTAAAGTGAAGGAGAAGCATTATTATATAGGGCAATGAATGAAAGCTGATACTTTGGCTCAGCAACTGGGAAAATATAGAGCAGAAGAACAGCAGCAGCAGTACCATTTATTTTCCAAGATATTTTATTTGCATTATTTTTATTTTATTTTCCCTCCATGTAACTTTTGTGACGACTACGACGATGATGATGATGATCAACATTCAAATTGGTAGTTGATAGGATAAAAGGGTAAAGCGAGTGTGCTTAGAGCGTGTGCAGCTCACAATAAAAAATAAATAAATAAATTCATTCCGATTTTCTCCTTGCCAAGAATTTTGTACACTTTTCTACAAAACCTATCTATTCACCTCTTTTTTTTAGGTATTGTGTATATACCAGTTCAGTTTGTTCTAGTTTTGGAACTGGTGGTGGTGGTGGTAAAGTAAACAAGGAAAAAACGGGGAAAACTTCATGCTGGTATATTATAGACATGATCACATCATCATCATCATCGGACTTTTTTATGGTTTATTTTTTCTCCCAGCTTGTCTCCATCATCATGCATATAACAGTGGCAGCAGTAATAGTGGCAGCGTGTTGATAATCCTCAAACAACCCTTCTTGTTCCAAAAAACTACACAAAAACATTCAAGAAGGAAACTAATTTTTTTATACCATTTCCATCCTCTCCATATTTACTTATCATACTCTGTCATCTCCGATGGCTATTTGTTTTCTCGTAATGGATTTCATCCTGTGATCCTCGATCATGATGATGAGGATCTTCTTGTTGTATCCACATTATATAATAGCTTGTCTCCTTCAGGCACCTTCTCTCATTACCCATGTATGTACATTTTTTATATATTGATATGTATGATGATATGACGATGATGATGATCTGATCACTTTTTTATTTTTTTATTATTAGCATCAATTCATATGCTGCATTTTTTCTTTTTTACTGCAGCAGACACTATACAAAGTTGTATTCATAAATAGTAATAAATAGTAGAGCACGTCACCATAAAACATATTTATCTTTTTGCTCGTGTTTTTTCATATTTTTACTGCCAATACCACCAGAATGCTATAATAATACGTTGGTAGCCTCCTAGTTTAGCGATTTGTTATGCATATTTTTTTATGTCAAATTGTATATTTTTGTTAAATTTATTATGACAAGCAAAGAATCATTTTTGTTCACAAGTGCCTCACCACCTCCCCCTCCCCTTCTTATTTTTTTCGGATTCTCTAACAAACAAGCTACCAGTTGTTGTCCATTCCTGCCTGCCGTTTCATAAAAGAAAACTGGTGGTGGTGTGGTAGGTAGTGTTATGTCACAAAACAAATTAGCGACGAGTGTTGGATGAGAAAGGGTTAATATGTTTTTGTAGGAAATTGACCATGTAGTCGGTTTTATTACTGTGTATACATGGAATAAATTGAGAGAATTAGCTCCGTGTAACATTTCCCCAGCAATAATAATTTACACACACAACTCATGCAACAATATAACAGCTTTCGACTTCCTACATGCATGCTGCACTGATGGAGATGATACGAAAGAGAGGACGTATTGTAATTTATGATGTTGGGGCATTCTTGTATCAAGAGCGTTGAAAAAAATTAGTATGTATATTACTTTAAGTGCATTCCCATCATCACACAAGGTAGGTAAAATCAAGTAAAAAAGATGAATAATAGTTTTTTGTGTGTTCGTTCAACTCTTTTATTTTATGATGATGATATTATATACCTAGTTATAAGTATTGCCTGGTTAGCTTGCATACATTTTTTGGTGCTTACAATTTCACGGATTTGTCACAGTCACAAGGAGAGATGTATATGTAGTTAATCCAAAAAAAAATTAAAATAGAAAAGGGAGAATTTCTCTTTAATCTTTTTTTGTACTACAACAAGTATTATAAATGTGTTCATTCACGCAATCATCACAAGAATCGGAATTCACACCGTCATCTCATCATCATCACGGCACAATAATGTAACGGCACAAATAATTTTTTTTGGATACTGACGACGACCGAGATGAATAAGAAGATGCGAAACATTATCTCATCATCATTATCAAGATAAGAAGATAAAACAAAGCACTTATTCATTCGTTCATCCATTTTTTTGCGGCGAAATGTAATAAAGCTTTGTGGTTTGGAGTTTTTTATGGTACTTTTAACTTTTTACACTGTTACTCTCCTGCCAGACTACTGAGATTTTTTTCATAGAGGAAGGTAAAGCACGAGAAGCGTACCACGATGATAATAATAATAATGGCAGAGCTAAGCTAATACACTTCAACTAATTAAAGACTCTCTCATACACAAAAAATGTTCCATCTCGAAATAATTTGAAACGGAAGAGTGAACTGAAATGTGGAGGAATAAATATTAAAATTGTTATATATTATTAGACCGACTGCTTTTGCTACTGCTGCTGCTGATGAGGAGGATCATTGATGTAATAATAATAATAATGATAACGTTGTAACTATCACAGATATGTAGGGATAATGACGTGTGCAAGTGTGTATTATTGGTTGGTTGGTTGGTTGGTTGACTGCTGGTCTGGTTGTCGGCGATTTTCCTTTCAGCTTCTTGACTCCATCTCATCATCTCATCCACACGGGATGAAAATATAAAATCCGACAGAGTAGGGCGCACCATATAAATATCAAATCATTTCACTTCCCATTTCGCTCTCTACCTCTTTTCACCCATTCAAATAAATCCAAACACGGGAAAACGTCAAATCAACCATCTTATGTGGTGCTTCTCTCTGTTGTTGTACGTCTATGCCGCAGCTGCCTACGATGATGATTCTCGGATGATGATAATAATAATAATAAAATAATAAGCCATGCAAAAAGTAGGATGCTTCACTTTTTCCACCGAGGAGAGATAATATACACCCGCACTTGTCTCCTTCTACTGCTAATCATCATCTCATTATTTCTCTTGGTGCAATCATCATCGTCATCATCAACATAATAAGCTTCCTCTATATACATGATTTTATATTATTATTATTATTATTATGTTTTCAGCATCACTACCCTCCCATCATCGTCATCAGAATGCTACAAAATATCTTCTTCATTTCACAGCAACAGCCGCCGCTCTTGCTAATTCACTTGAATTAGCTTTCATTCTCATACTCTCACTCATTCAGACACAATCTAGTGAAAAAATGTAGCCATGTATAAACAGATTTCTTTCTTGCGGGAGGAAAAAGAAAAAAAACAGTAACCGTCATATAGTAGTATTGTTTCACTTTTCTTTAATTTTCTCCAAAATATGATAATATCAAGTAAATAATGATAATCCCACCACCAGTCGATATTTGACTAGAAAGGAAATAAATTCGAAGAAAATACCTGTGCATCTCAAAGAAAATGGATTCAGCACTAAATCTACTAATCTACCTAATGAAAAATTCAGAGCATTGAAAAATAATGGGACAGAAAAATAAAAGGGAAGCTTAGGCGTTTTGGTAAAAAAGATGATACTTTTTTGAAATTACAACAAAAAAGCAAGGGAAACATAAAGTGGTTTCAATCCTCTCCATCAGATCAGAGAATGCGTACATCCGGGAAATCATCACATGATGATCCCATCATCATCCTGATCAAGATATCTTTTGTAACAAAAGTTACTTGTTTGCGTGCGCGCGTGCTGGAAGCGGTTTATTGGTTTCGGTGGTACAAGTGGCAAAACAAATTTAAGGCTTTTATTTTTATCACGAGGACGATGTTGATGCATTAAAGTTACTTGTTTGCGTGCGCGCGTGCTGGAAGCGGTTTATTGGTTTCGGTGGCACAAGTGGCAAAACAAATTTAAGGCTTTTATTTTTATCACGAGCATCATCCATGAGGACGATGTTGATGCATGACACGAATCCTGTTATCTACTTTTTGCTGGAGAAAGTAGCAAGGGAAAGATGATGATGAGGGTGCTGCTTATAGATGCTATTATTATTACTTCTATATAAAAATGATTTATTGGAGAACGTGAAATAATCAGTCAGTGGCAGGTATTTCATTGCTCTTGTTGTTGAGTATCTGCTTGTCTGTCTGTCTCGACAGAAATTAGCAGGGCTATCTTCTAATTCTTCCTCCAGCATTGGTAAAATAAAATGCACAGTTCTGTCGCTACTTTCTTATACTTTCTCCCGTGTAGTCTTGCTGCAATTATTGTTATCAATGCCATATCAACATCTTATGATCGTCCTGATCTTGAAGCTACACTCTCTTTTCCTATTACAATTACAGCAAACATATATATCTTGCTCATCTCATCGTCTTGTCATCATCATATCATCCTTCTCCAGCGTCGACGTATTATATCTATCTATCAATCCAGCAGATTCCCTCAGCTCTCTCTTTCTGCCATCATCATTTTCTCTCTTGTGTTTGCTTGTTTGTTTGTTTGTTAAGAAGAATCGGCACTCGGCAGCAGTAGAAGCAGCAGCGGCAGCAGCAGTTTCACCACCACCACCATTCCACTTTTCTCTGCCCTTTTCATCTTTTTCTTTACCAAACAACCAAAAACTGCTTTTCCATTACCAATTTACAAATACTTCAATTTTCACCCAAGTAGAAGTACACAATGTTGTACATCAGTACGCGAGAAACGAAAAAAAAAACTGACGTGTAACTTTGGTAAACATTTAGAGAGAAAAAAGGATTGTTGAAAGAATAATTTTTATACATATAGGGAGATGCTGCCATACCATGTTTTTGTACTTACTCTCTGTTGGTGTGAGTGACGATGACAAGAAGAAGGAGAACGGCTGCAGCTATTTTTTGTGACTTGAAAGAGTCTTTCCAAATATTTTTCAAACTTATTTACAGGAAAGTTTGGTTGCACATATATACAGTTTTACTCTGTCATTTTGAAATTAGGTACACACTGGACCTGGAATCTGGATCTGGAAGATTCACTTGCAGAAAAATAAAGATCTTTATAGCTTTTTTTTAAATAAAAAATGTCATTGAATTTTTGTACAGAAGAATTCAGTGCAAAACTGCTGAGAAATGAAACAAAATGGTGGTTATTTTTCCTGTTTTTAAATATTAGTATCCTTGTATTCAATTTAACCATGAAAAGATTGAAATGAATGATGATGACGACGATGGTCTTATATGATTTTGTGTGCGGAGCCATTTCATTTTTTTATCAGCATCCAAATAAAGGAATAGGATAGGATGAGAAGAGAAGAGATAGAGGACTGTAAAAGGAGAAAGTCAAAAGGCCGTTTTTCCTCTATCAAAAATAAAATGACAAAACTGACTCCAGCTCTTTTTCTTGTGAAGCTGCTCCATGGAGGAAATAAGAGAGAAAAGAGAACGAGACGACTGTCAAAAAACTGGAGACTTTGACTACTGCTGCTGCAATGAAAAGAGAAAGAGAGAGAGAGTAGAGCAAACAATCCGTCCTATTATGCTTGTTCCCGTGTTTGTATGCGTCTCTTGGGACTCTTCTACCATTTCACTTTTACTCACAAAAACCCAACAAGGTAGTTATAATACTTGTGTGCATGCACAATGTACATTCATTTTCATGTCATCCCATGTCGCTCTCCCAAAAAAAGAGACGACGACGGCGATGAGTCGAGTTGGGAGAGGAAAAAAAACAAGTGACTAGTTGAACAAGGAGAAAACATTGCTCTCGAAAAATGTTCAATGGAAAATAAATGGAAACGGTTTTTTGATTAACTGAAAAATACTAAGTAAACACGAGATTGAAATGTGGAGTAGTAGCAGCAATCTATACGCGTTTTTTTGTTGATGGAGGAGGAAAGTAGTTGTGTCTCAAGTTACCCGGAAAACGACATGCTTCAAAAGGCCACTTGTTTCATTTATATTTTTGTGCTTTTTGCATGCAATTCCTGGGATGATACTACAAAATGCGTCAAAAAAATTAATCAAAATATCCGTTTGTTGTACACGGTGAATAGATCATGAAAATATTGAATCTTTTTAAACTACGAAATTGAATAATTAATATAGCTAGTAGGAAAGCAGTAAAATGGTGTTTTTTATTTTACTTTTTAATTGACATTTTTCATATATTTTTTAATTAGATTTTCCTTGTTTTTTAAAAGCTTCCTTAAATTATATTATATTATATGAACAAAAAGTGTATAAAAGTTGTTAAAGATTAAAATAGCACAATGTTTTGAGTAACCTTTTAAACTGTGTTTACGTACTGACTAATAAATAATCTGCATTCTTGAAATAAGTTATAGCAGAAGTAAGATATTAAGATAAATATATCATTTTATGGAACATTTCCGTCTTTCGGTACATAACAAAAGGTAGTTTGTTGTAAGTCTTTGCTGAGATCTGATAACTTTCTTTACTCTAACATTTCATCTAGGTTGTTGCTGTCAAAACTTTTGACAGCAGTTTCAGGTTTTCCATTTTCTGACGGAGACTCATCTTTAATACGTTAAAGAAAAGATCTTTTCTTTAAGTTCTCGCAGGAAATCTGGCGGAGTAGCACTAGCACCATTTCCAAAGTTGGCCTCACCTTCCAAACTTTCTTCTCCGGTTTCAGTTTCAGTGTTCCTTTGGTATCATTTTCGACACCGACTTCATTTTCACCTCCAATACTGGCTTTATCTTCCCCTCTAATGATTTTATCATCTTCCATCTTCATCGATGATAGCTTCTTCTTCTTCTTCATCATCATATATCTATTTTATAGCATCTCCGTACTTTTTTAATACTGCATATACTTTTCTCGACTTTCCATTTGGCTTTGGATGGGGGCAAGAGCCGCGACGGAATAAAGAGAAGCCAAAATTTTTCCAATGAAAGTCGCTGGTAAACTAACAAACAATGTAATTCGAGAAAAGCATCGAGTGCGAAGAAATGCGCAAGCCATAAACTTATCTAGAGATTGTTTGTTTCTCATGCGCTGCAATGCATTGGGGTCAGTCACATGCCATGTAATCACTATCATGTACGTAAGTACGAACTGGAACTTGTAATAAAATTTTACAAAAGAGTCCAGACTGCTACATGAACAGTTCCCCATTACAAGTCCAAGAGAATAGGCGAACTGCACGTGCAGCTCAATGGTGCTGCGGTGTGGTTGTTGCTCACAAATATTTTATACGGCACGCAATCAAGTCAAAGTCAGTCCATGTGCTTTTCTCGTCGTGAACGTGAACAACCGACGGTAAAAAATCTTAATTTTTTAATTTTAATTGATGGTTAAAAATTGTAATTTAGCTTGATAATAGTTACCAACATCTAGTTACGACAAGATAGTTCTTTTAAGTAATTGAAAAGGTACAATTACAACTTCATTTACAAAGAATAAGGGTAAAATAGTTGTTGTGCTTTGTCAATACTTAATTAATAGCAATAGCAATATAAACTGTTAAAATGGCTGAATGAAATGTAAATGACACGACAAACCGGCAATTATCATCATTAACGTTTTTTGTTTGGAAAAACAGGATTGTACTGCGGGGAGGAGGGGGCAATTATGGATAACCGAAGGTAAGCCCAAGGTTGGGTTTATTCCTTGTCTCACCTTTGTGAGGCAAGGAGTGGCCACCGCTAAACCAGAAAAGGTAATTGCTGATTGATTAATGGGTAATTAGCGCTGTTGTTTTAAAGTTATAATTACCAGTTATTACGCAGCAACATTAAATTATTTTACAACCTAATTATTTTTTTCTTCTTTTTAATGCAGATAAAAGCGACCAAAGAAGAAATGCTGAAAGTTGTCAAGGAGCTACGGTTACGAGAGTAAGATTAAACAATTAAATGACACCACACCGCTACTGACTGAATGGTTTTTTAAAAGTTGTCATTTGTAGTTGATTGTTTTAAGATGTGTTAATTGGAAGAATTATTTGTTTTACTGTTAGAGCTGAATTTCGTACCAGACCAAAGGAAGAAGAGCCAAATGCGGAGGGAAATGAGCCAATGAGCGATGAAGACATAGAAAATGAAAATAACGCTGTTGACGACTATTATAACTTGGATGATTATGACGATGAACCAGTAGAATCCGGAATGAGCTACAACACTGACGCCATGCTTCTAAATAGTGCTCCAGAATCTGAGACAGATGAAGACTCTGAGGAGGAGATTGAAGAATTTACTGTTCAGCCTGATGATAATATAATTGTAGCGGGACAAGTTAGTGATGACGTTTGCTTGCTCCAGTTGTATGGTAAGGACGAATAATAGCCATGTAACGAATGAATGGTATACTGCTTTTTAATAGATTTCTCTGGAATTCAAACTTTTTCATTATGATAGCTGATTATTTCACTATAATTTTACATGTAGTACTCAACACGGAAAAGCAAGAGTTTTTCTTGCTGAATGACACATATCTGCCTACTTATCCCATGGCCGTAGAGTGGTTGGACTTCAATCCAAAGGATTCCAGTATTTGGAGGACACTACGCTGCTGTTGGATACATGGAACCGGAAATTCATGTTTGGGATCTCAACGTTTCAGATTGCCTTGAACCAGCATTTTGCTTGGGCTCCAAGAAGCAGAAAAAGATTCTACGACATCGGGAAGCTGTGATGGACCTCAGTTGGAATGTCAACGCAAGGTTATGATAAATACCACTTAAAACTTAACTTGAACAAATACTAAAGACTAGCATGCAAGTAGTAAAAGTAAAATGATGATTAGACATTAACAATATGAATAAATTATGTAAGTTCGAATTCAACTTTTCCCTCGAATGAATATTTTACTTTACTTGTTAAATGAAATTTTATAGTTTTGCCTACTCAACTGAAACAAGTAAACAAAATATTTAACCAACTTAAAATGGTTTTAATATTGCAGGAATGTACTGGCTAGTGGTTCAGCGGACCACACTGTGATTTTGTGGGACATGAACGAATGCAAATCTGTGACTCGGTTGGAATGTTTTGCGGAAAAGGTTCAGAGTGTTCAATGGCATCCAATGGAAACACAATCTTTATTAACGGGCGTTTGTGATGGGTAAGTACATATTTACTAAATGTATTATCTCGGACGATTAACATTAGTTAAAAACACGAGCTAGTTTTATGTTATATATGTGTGGTATTTTTTATATTTTTATTTTCAATTTTTAGAATGGTCAAGTTATTTGACTGTCGCACTCCTGGCACCCATAAAACTTGGCAGTTTGAAGGCGAAATAGAACGCATCATGTGGAACAAATTCGATCCACTAAAATTTTTCGTAAGCCAATCAATTAATATTCCAACTTAAGAGTTATAAATATCATGTGTTTCTAACTACTTAAGTGCCTAATTAAACTCTTTAATCATTTTCTTCGTCTAATCAACCTTTTTAGGCCTCAACTGAAAAGGGAATGGTTCATTACGTTGACCTCAGGGAATCCAAACCTATTTGGAACCTTAACGCGCATACAAGCTCAGTGGGAGGCTTAGCATTAAGTAGTTACTGTAAAGATTTCCTTGTCACAGGCTCCCAGGATGAAAAGGCCAAAGTTTGGGATCTTAAAGACGACACTCCAGCACTTGTCATGGAAAAGGAAATGAAAATTGGTCATATTTATGCAATCACCTCATGTCCAGACTCTCCTTATGTATTTGCTGCTGGTGGGGCCAATCCAGATAACCATTTGTACGTTTGGGATGCCAGAGAAAACCCACAAGGTATATACGCATAAATAATTCCCATTAAAGTCTCTCCAATTTTTAAACCAACTTAAAATAATGACAATTTTGTGATGTTTTGTTACACTCCAGTTGTTTCCCGGTTCAGTGATCGCTTTAACGTAGTCTTACCTGATAATGGCAACGTAGAAAATAGTAAAGTGCAAGAAGACGATTCCATGGAATGCTCATCTACAACGCCAGATTTCACATTTAAACAAAAGAAACGTAAGGATACCTCTGCAACGTCTGCAGCAGTAGCAACATCCTCCTCCGGTTCCAGTAATAAAGCTCAAGCAAAACAATCCGCCAAGAAAATGGGCAAGAAAAAAAAGAAAAGCAAAGAGAAACTCCTAACTTGAGCCTAATTAAAACTTTAAAAATCTCAAACTCTTCGTATTTATTCCACGACGACGCTTTTGTTAAGTATTGTTAATCTTCTCTGTTTCGTTCCAATTTTCATAATAAAAGAAAGACATTACGCTGATTTCATTGAACATGTACGACGGTGACACTTTGCTCATTTAATATTTATCATCATTTATAATTAATTAATTACATGCTGCATTTTTTAGTACTGCATATTACCGCGAATACAAAAAAAACTCGGCAATACAATTTTTAAATTTTTTTTATAAAGGTCATTACTTTTTGTACAAAAAAACGAGAACGAATATTTTCCCAACATTGTAGTATACCTTCTTCCTTGATAATAATTAATAATAGTAATTATTTTTATGTTACATACCACATGATATACTGCAAAATACTCGTTTATTCATTTATTTCTATAGTGTTTAATTAAAATGTATGTATTTTTGGCTGCCTTGTCATTTCCATAAAATGTAAAACTGGTGATTAATTTTCATTGATATCACCACGGATCTGTTCTCTCCGTACTAGTATCAACTGCTAATTTAATAATTCATAGTGATTGTTGTAAGCGTTGAAAAAATACGAGACAGTAGTAGTAGTTAATAGTAAGTACCAAAGGTGTGCACATTCTTTGGCTATTGCATTGACTCCATGAAAATGAAGGACTCGATTTATCTAACAGCATACATTATTCTTTTTGGAAATTTTCAACAATTTTTTAAAAGGATGACACAGGAAATATATCTTAAAAACTTAATTACAATTACAGCTATAATGTAATAAATAACATAGCCTGGTAGATGATACACATGCATCAACACGACATACAAACAACGCTTTTTATACAATCCTAAATGCAAACAATCAAATAACATTTATAACAATTATTATTTAACATGAAATAAAAGAAGGGATATAGATAGCTCCTTAAACTAAGAATAAAATTTAATTAGCTAAAAACATTAAAGTATCTAAAACCTAGAATTAAGTACACACCGAAAACACCTCGTTTAGGAAGCTTCAGTTTCAAAAAAATCAAGACAAAATGTGTTATTTTTTACAAAATTGAAGTGAAAAAGACTACATGGGAAAAGAAGAGGAAATTTTTCCGTACAAATAGAATTTGTGCTGGAAAAGTAAATTGGCTCATGGCTAGAAATTCTTTTTTTAAATTAAATATTAACTAGAATGAAAGCCTAAACATAAGATTTAAGTATTTTCTTAAAGGCAATCGTATTCTGTTGTGAATAACACGTTATTATATCACTGCATTTTTAATTGTTTACTTAATCGCTGGCTTCCCTCTTTTTCAACTGCTCTTGAACCTCTAGTGAGCGTGCAATGTTTGGAAAGCGCGCTAGCCACTGGAGTCTTTGCGGTAGTTGTCTGTGCTCCTGATTATGATTTGATGAAAGACCGAAAAGATGACTTTGTGGATGAACGGATTTTTGGTAGGCACTTGCTACAGTGAATCTGAGCATGACGCAACCTATTTTTTATTCAGACAAAGAAAATATATTTTTTAATTCCGGATTCAAATAAAAATGGTTTATCATTGTTCTGGTAGAGTGGTTGCAATTTTTTTACCTGATGGGTTGACATCAACAGTGATTTTATCATCAGGGGTAAGAACACCGTAATCCTTATTAGTGTACAGATCCTCGACAATATAGCCGGCCTCGTGGGTAAGNTCCTTATTAGTGTACAGATCCTCGACAATATAGCCTGCCTCGTGGGTAAGTCCAAGTTCTCTGTTGATGACGGAAACTTCGGATGGAGTTCCATCGGTTCTTCGATTGAGGAACACGATGGCGTATGAGAAATCTGATCTGACGACTGGTGTAATTGGTCTTGCCCAGATTTCAATTCCTCTGTCCTAAAGGGCAAAATTTTAAATTTGTTGATGGCATTTTATTTTTTAAATTTTATTGCTCTACTTTTCAGCTGAATGCATACCTTGTAAATACGACGTCCCTGAATTCCGAGAATATCCTGATTAACACCAATAATTTTCCTGTTTTGAAGAATCGCTTTGTAGTCCGGCTTAATCGTTCTGAGATCAACAGACATCAGCAGCGGAGAAGCCCAAATTGCCCATAAGGCAAACTGAGATTTGCTTTGCTCATAACTCAAACCAAAGTTACCTACGATTAACTAAATTCCAGACAGAGACAGAGAAAACATGGTAAAATTTAAATAAATGTCCAATTCTCAAATTCTAAGGAAAACAGATATACAAAGCAGTGAGGAAGGTTGAAGGCAAATAATAAAAAAAGACAATTCTCTTTTTTCATGTAAATACCGTTATCATCATCACTCTCACTTGAAATAGCTCGTGTAATAACTAATCTCACCATATCAGGATCGTTCCAGTGGCCGGGGCCAGCATGAGGAACGATTGCGTCTTGATTTTCGCCGTAATAGTCAATTATTGTTTGAACACTCTGCCACGAGTCCTGTAAAAAAATGTTAGGTTAGGGGTTAGATTACCTGTACCTTAATACCAAACGACGTTTTTAGAAATTTGAAATCCTAAATTACCTGAATGTCATCAAAGTTTCTCCACATGTTGCATGACGACTTGATCGATGTATAATTTGGCTACACAGAGACACGTTTTACACACATTTTAAAAAGTAATTTGCCCAATCCGGTTAAAATTGTAAGAAAATAGTGAGTCTAGTTATCAATAAAACAGGATTTACCTCAATCCCACTGTAAATCTGATAGACAGGCCATGAGCAAGAGTAGATCATTGGCTTGCCCGTTCTGTTAAGGTAGTATCCGAACTCGGGGTAACCTGACATGATCAAAATGATTTATGCAATTAGAATTGCTAAAACATTACCATTTTACTGTACACTTTTACTTTATTTTTAAACATTTCCTTTATGTCATCTTGATGACCTCATTAAAAAAATATTGACAGTTTATTCCTAAATTGCTTAATCATTCAAATTGTCATCATCATCTTGTTGGGATCACGTTGGAAAAAAATTAAAGTCTTTTGAAAGCATTGCAACATATCATGAACACTATACGATGATGACTTGACTCAAATTAAGACATTTTTTCTCGAGCAGTGAAACCTGAACCTAACATCAATCCATTATTCATAATAAAATTTTTGCACGGCTGTTTTGCATGATGGGTGTAGTAGTGCTAAGGGAAGGAACCATTATTTTTCTCTATCTCTTGAAGCTCATCTTAACAAAATGAATGGGCCGAGTAGTTAAACTTTATAGCAGCATTACAACTCCTCCATGGTCCCCACCTTGTTGAAACAAAGGTGGTACATAAACGCAATATCAGATGCATAATAATAATAATTGCATATAGCCTGCGAGCCTGCCTGCGTTTATTATTATGACAAAGTGGATAGCTATTTGCTTTTTAAAAGATGGGATGATGGGATATCAAAGATTGAGCAATTCAAAAGATGAAACGTGACACAACAGAAACGAAAAAATGGGATTTTTAAAAGAAAAAGACAGACATCTTGTTTACATTCAAATGTCTTGACTGTCGTAGTCGTCGTCGTCGTCGTCGTAATCAAAATCAAACTGTGTCTCTTTGCCTGCAAAGGACCCCCACTACCACAAATCTTAAATGGCCCCATATCAAAACACAGCAACAATGATGATCATAACAGAGATATTATATTATGACAGACATCTTGTTTACATTCAAATGTCTTGACTGTCGTAGTCGTCGTCGTCGTCGTAATCAAAATCAAACTGTGTCTCTTTGCCTGCAAAGGACCCCCACTACCACAAATCTTAAATGGCCCCATATCAAAACACAGCAACAATGATGATCATAATATAGATATTATATTATTATCATTATTAAAGTGATGGGTCGCTTGAGTTTTTTTCTTCTTTCCTTTGACTTGAACATAAAACAATGCAATCAAAACCCAACTAATGAAAAGATCACGCATTCTGATAACTGTTAAAATTAGTCACAAGAGATGAAGAAAAAAAAACAAAAGCCATTTCCATATAAATTCGTTCATAATGGTGGTAAAAATAATTCGATCGTGCAAGTTTCTAGTTGGTCGTTGCTAGAGACGATATTATTACCACCGCGGTGCACCGCCAACAACAATAAAAATGAGTTGGTAAATCGGCAAAAGGTATGACAATTAGGTACATTTCATCATACTTTTACAGATGCTTGCTTACATTAGATTCCTTCTAGAAGATGCTAAAGTACGTTCCGTTTTCTCTATAGTGCAGCCAGACAACTTGTAATCTGGCTTAGAAAATTTAAAGGTAAATAGGTAGTGGCATTTATATACGTAGCAGTTGATAAAATGATTTAAAAAAATTTATAATTGGTTCTCCTGAAGAAAAAACACACTTGACACATGTAAAAGTTGGAACAAGACATGGGATAAACTGGGAGAGAACATGCAAGATAAGATGTAAATGAGAGCAATAGAAAAAGTTGACAATGCTTCACATGAGTATAAAGAATCAATAGAATAATAATAAAATCTGCAAACAAACAATTTCTAGTCTGGTCTGCTACTGCAACTGCTGTCCCATTCCCATTACGCTAACCCTGACAATTAATATTTATGTTGATATGACATTTTTTATTTGAAAAGGGACATTAGTAGTCATATCGGGAGAAAAGTGAGTTTGTATCGTAAGCCGTTAAAATGGATTAACTACATGCGGCACTGCTAATCTATGAAAAAGGGTAAACGCATTATAGTTTGTAATGGTGAGTGTAAATTGATAAGCAAATACACAGGTTAGTTAAATAAAAAGTATAATAACAAACACTTTTTAATTAGCAGAAGGAGATAATAATATGCGTGGCACATTGTGATTTATATTTTTGTCTCACTGCTGTACTTATCACAGTGCTCATAACAAAAAATTAGATTGTTAAATGCTAATAATAGTAATATTTAATAAAAGTGATAAATACGACAAAGAACAACAAACCTCTGTCCATATCAACTGGGTGGGAGTAGTCATCCATCCAACTTGACATAGTCTACATTCCACTCGGCAAATGTGTTTGCATCCAGCTCAAGGTAGCCAAGAATACCAGGGTAGCCTGCACACGTGTAGTTTCCATAATCCTCGTAAATTCCAAATTTCAGGCCTTTCGAATGTATCTAAAATTCGTACATGAAAATACAAGCCATTATCATCACTAATTCAACTTCCGTGTCATTATTATCACCATAATTATCATCATCATCACTCGTCATAGCTATCGTTTTTCTCACGTAATTTCCAAGCGCCTTCATCCCACTAGGAAATCTCTCTGGATCTGCCTGCAGTCTTCCCGATGCATTATCACCATAATTATCATCATCATCACTCGTCATAGCTATCGTTTTTCTCACGTAATTTCCAAGCGCCTTCATCCCACTAGGAAATCTCTCTGGATCTGCCTGCAGCCTTCCCGATGCATCACGCGTTTTTGCAAGCCAGCAGTCATCAACGTTAATAAACTCGTATCCTGCGGCAGCGTAGCCTTCACTGACTAGAAGATCAGCCATCTGCATAAAGAGTCGCTCACTGAAAAAACGAGGAAAAAACATGAAAATACAGACTAATTACCTAGCTCATTTGCTCTTGAGGAGTAGTAGGTGTAGGCGTTTAACTGACCAAAGAAATAACGTTGCCCCTTCAATATGAATGGCAATGCCATTATTTATGCTGTCTACTAACGACGACGTGGACAATGACTCAATGACACTTGAAAGTTTATATTGAGCCATAAAAATACAAACTGCAAGGGGCTCATAAAAAGTATCATCATCATGATTATCCTTACCATCCAAGTGCATCCTAACTAACCAAGTGTTTTAGCTAATGAGCCTCATCATTCATCATCATCACCGACGTCGACGTCGACTTTTGATGAGGACGACGATATGATCATGATGTGATGTTGATAGTTGGCAAAAATTCTACCATTTCCAATAATATCGTAAATAAATTGCTGCTTTAGGCTTTAGGACAAAAGACGTCATCGTCAACATGGCACATAGTATTAAACGCACCAAGAAAACCAACTAAATACCAAGATAAAAGAAAATGATAAAACTGTGGTGAGGAAAGCAAGTGACATTTTTATTATTGCCTATAAATTGTTACGAAACATTTCTTTGTCAACTAAAAACTCTCTGAAGAAAGAACAAAGCATCTCATCATGCAATAAAGCCAGCACTTCCCTAGAGAGAGAGAAGGAGGGAGACGCGCAAGGAATAACTCATTCAAGTTGCACTTAAAAATCCTCACTATCCGACATGATCATTCCCAAGAAAAGTGTGACGTCTAGTAGTATTTCTTTGTCAACTAAAAACTCTCTGAAGAAAGAACAAAGCATCTCATCATGCAATAAAGCCAGCACTTCCCTAGAGAGAGAGAGAAGGAGGGAGACGCGCAAGCGCAAGGAATAACTCATTCAAGTTGCACTTAAAAATCCTCACTATCGATCCGACATGATCATTCCCAAGAAAAGTGTGACGTCTAGTAGTCGACTAGAGTGAGTAAATAACTGCATATAAAAAGCAGAAGTAGTAGCAAGTTTATAGTACCAAGTTTATAAAATATTTTTTTTCTGCAAGGCGTAAGTTTCTTGCTTGAGTTTATTATTATTATAAAATTGAGAGAGGTACTTTTTATAGACCAACCACATAGTCTAGAGTGTTACAAATATGCTAAATGATACGCTGAATCGTAATCATCAGCTATAATTTATATTACGGTGCTATTATAGAGGCATTCATTCATTATTTAAAACATGCATAATATTTGCTATACTTTTGCGTAGCCAGGCAGGCATTTGATGAGTTTACAGTAATAATTATGATCATCATCATAAAAAGCAGTAGTCGTAGTAATTTAGTAAATGGAGAAACAATGGGAAACTTTGCAAGTGAAAAGGCGGGTCATACATCAAGTAAACATCAGCTTAAAACGGTTGTGGTGCTTGCAAAGTTGCAAGTGGTGTGATATGAATGAACGAATGAAGAATATCAATAGAGAGAAAAAACACTTTAAAATGAAAACGCCTACGCATAGCATAACAACAGGACAGTAATACAATGCATCTATCACCGCCACCGACCGACATTATCATCATCATCACAAAAATAAAGACACTGATTATGTAACCATCTTTCAGTTTAAATTTCTTCCAACATAAATAGGTAATTAGTAATTTAGTAAATGGAGAAACAATGGGAAACTTTGCAAGTGAAAAGGCGGGTCATACATCAAGTAAACATCAGCTTAAAACGGTTGTGGTGCTTGCAAAGTTGCAAGTGGTGTGGTATGAATGAATGAAGAATCAATAGAGAAAAAACGCTTTAAAATGAAAACGCCTACGCATAGCATAACAACAGGACAGTAATACAATGCATCTATCACCGCCACCGACCGACATTATCATCATCACGAAAATAAAGACACTGATTATGTAACCGTCTTTCAGTTTAAATAGGTAATCAAAAAATATTAAAAAGTAGCGTCAAACGTGCGTGCCATCCAATGATGCCACGAGCATCTTGTGCATAAATTCTCGTGCCGTGCGTGAACCCTGCCTATTTTTTTCTTTCACAAAAGGAGCCACGTACCATTTTTGCGTAACTTTCATTTTCATTTTAATGTGAAGAATAAGTTTATTTAAACCTGAAATACAATGTATTTATTTGACTTACCTAATACAATTGTCTGGATCATTGACGCAATCCGTATTGCATCTAAATCTCTCCCACGCGAGCCATCCCATTGGTGGCGTCCTCGCCAGTCCATTCTCCAGCGTGGATGTTAGCAGCGGACTTGTCAACAGTATCACAGCTGTAATTAACCTCAGTATTTTTCTGCGCTCCATGCTGACACTATCCATCTTGTTGGCTTGGTTTGGGATTTAATTTGGAATCCGCTTTTCACTGTCTATTCTGAACCTATTAAACGGAGAGAAAACAAATTATTTTTAAGACATTTTTTAAAATTTTCCTTGGCTGAGCATTACAACTTTTTTCTTTCTCAGCAACAAGCTTATGCAAT
Organism: Homidia socia; assembly: GCA_036850745.1. NCBI lineage: Eukaryota > Metazoa > Arthropoda > Collembola > Entomobryomorpha > Entomobryidae > Homidia > Homidia socia. The sequence continues at coordinate 2,088 of JAANSP010000376.1, read as the reverse complement.
GAATAATAATTATTTCTCAAGTAACGACACCCTCATCATCAACCCACTAAAATGTGCAAACGTAAACATAAAAATCATTAAAACTATTCTCATTTCTTTTCCTTGGCTGAGCATTACAACTTTTTTCTTTCTCAGCAACAAGCTTATGCAATGAATAATTATTTCTCAAGTAACGACACCCTCATCATCAACCCACTAAAATGTGCAAACGTAAACATAAAAATCATTAAAACCATTCTCGTTTCAGCTCACCTCTTTCCTTTGCAACTTTGCTTATTAATGCTTTGGTTTTGAAAGAAAAAAAAGTAATAATAAATAGTATTGCTATTATTTTTATGGGCTCATGTCAGTTGCCAATTATTGACCTGAAATGAAATATATAACAGTAAGGAGCAGGCCTAGCCCAAAACAATGACATACTTTAATAGCGCCCATCCTCCTCAGCACCTTTCCTAAAACTTCACATAGGTACTCACTCATTTTGTCAGTTGAATAATTACATACCTAAATAGACCAGCAAGCAACAATATATTAGCCTATTCATCATCATTTCATCAGCTTATTTAATAATAATACCACCACCACCAGTCTTGCAAAAAAAACACACACATGACACGCAGAACCTCCTCAGGTTTGTCTCGTGGTGTCATCACTCTTCTGACTTCTACTCCTACTCTTACCTCAATAATATGTTTTTTCAACTAAAAAGCCCATTTCAAGTGCCTCCCTCAATCCTTCTCCTCCTCCTCCACAAGAAAACACACAATAACAGCCAATTTGGTATTTACAAATCCGTCTCATTTCCAATGACTCTACAGCCAGCCCTTAAGTCTCCTCAAACAATTAAGCTACATTATTAAATGATTATCATCATCTTGGAATTATTGTGACATTTTGCGCATAGTGTGAAATAAAAATGCTCTTCAAAGGTAAAATTAGTGAATATTAAGTGATTCAATCCTTGTCTTTTATACTAGCAAATAGTTGGTATTATTCCTGTAATTTTCCCCTTTTCAAGAAAAAAAAACCAGAGCACGTACCATCATTATCCACACACACACACACACAAGTACTCCTACTACAAGGAGGCACCAAGAAAAAATGAACCGTGACGATGACGATGAATGATGACTATAATAATAAATAGTTAAATGAAAAATGACATTGGTAATGGTGCAAGATAAGTACTTGCTAGTTAACTGTCATTATTTTACTGGCCGATGGTGGTGGTGGCGTGGCGGCGGCGGTGGTGGTACTATATTGCTGCTGCTGCTGGCATTTTAACTTTTGGGGTAGTTTTGTCTTTGTCGTTGTCAATGTTGTTGCTGTAATCGGTCATCACGGTACAATAAATAATTGCTCTGAGAACTAGAGTTCAAGAGCTTCAATGAGAATTACCAAGAGAAATATTCCCAGGCCCTGCATCATCAACGTTTAATACTTTTTTCACTCTAATAACTTATAACTGTCATATAGCATATATTTTTTTCGTTTTATTATTATTATTATTGTGCATACTACCACATATTAATATTAGTTATATGTAATGGCGAATTTTAAGGTAGGTCTTCTCAACATGCTTTACTAACTGAAAACGACAAAAAAACATAATATCTAGAGTAAATGCATGAAAATGGAGATAAGTAAAACTACATTTTTTTCATTTTTGTTTTGCATATTTATATTGCACCTTGCTGCAAGCTGCATTTTATGCAACTACGCACCACACATGCATCATCAAATTGTCACCATATTAAAAACTGACAACGAGAATCAGAGAGGTAGATTATATTTTTATAGAGATGATGAGAGATAGCAGACTTGCAAAAAAATGTCCCTGTTTTTTCGCCGTCTTAAAGAACACACGCTACTATGCAGTGGGTGCTGCTTTATAAATTCACTGAGGACGACGACGATGATGATGATGAAACATTTTTTTAAAACAGCAAAAAAATAATTTTTATATTTAAAATTACACAGAACATACCCATGTAAAAGTTCTAATTGATGATTTATACTACACAGATATTAACGATTAACAGTTTTGTTTATATTTTCAAAGAGTAGCGAGACAGCCCTCTAGAGAAA
>JAANSP010000375.1:0-22854 GCA_036850745.1 Homidia socia | reverse complement strand
TGCAGGGGACAGGAAAGAATCGTCGTTCAAGACAGGAATTCAATGAACAACAGTGTGCTCCTGCTAACAAATGCAAAGTATGGTTATGATGATGATGAAGACGAAGATGGTACAGCACTACAGGAGTACAATTTAGCTAGAGTAAAAATAAGAATGCGTGTATTTGTTCTCTCGGGAGTAGTATGCAGGCGTGCTGCTTTTCTCTTGTATTTTAAATACAGTATTTATAAGAAGAAAAAAAAATCGGTCAATGATCAATGGCCCTCTCTTCCTTCTCTTCTCCACAGATTACTTACTATTATTTTGTGTGAAGATCTGTTGTATTCTCTGTTTTCATCTTTCCCATTTCCTTTCAATTCTTTTGCTTCTTGGGCAACTTTTAAAGGAACAGAAAGAAAATCCATTATTCTCTCTTCTTCTTCTTAGACTGCTTCTCTGGAGCGAGAGTGAAGGAACAAGGCTCTTACTCACACGGGGTTATTCATTCCAGACTTTTTGATGGCGACAAGAATAGTGTTTCCCTTTCCCTTGTTGACTTGTGCAATATGAATGGAAACCTTTTGGAGAAGAGAGAGAGGGAGATCCTTTTTTGGGAATATAATATGCGTTAGTTTCTTTGAAGGAAAAAAATACGATGTTGATGATGATGTTGCTCTTGCTGTTGTACTACAGCAAATGGGAATAACTACACCATCATTCCACTTTTCTTTGCAATCGGGGAAAAATATATGGGTATACCGTACATACCTATCTTTAACGTTATTATTGTCTAGCTCTGTTCAACTTCTTTAGAAGTGAGCATTATGAACAAGGGTACATGATCGTCTTGGTCGTCGTACATGCGATATTTTTTTCTCTTCAAAAGTGAATGCACAATAATAATAGACCAGTGCGTTTTTACAGAAGAAGAAGAAGAGCATTGAGCAGAGAACAAGTTGGTTCCTTGTTTTTGTCTTGTCTTCCTTCTCTCTGTCTGTTATTATTGTTATTATTATTGTATTGGCATTTTTCCTCTCCCTCTTTCTTTCTCTGAAAAAAATCTGCTGCTGCTTTTCTGCGTTGGAGTAGAGTAGTAAATATTAGAAGAAGAACGCTCGTATTTCACAAGCCATTTTATGATTCTCTACTTCTTCTTCCATGTCTCTTTTGGTAAAACACCCTTGATGATTTCTTTGACAGTTTAAAAGTTGGTCAAAACGAAATTACTACATATAGGGCTTGTTGTTTTCTCTCTGGTCTGCTGCTGTGTGAACATGCATGCATGTGAGTGTATTTGTAGTAATTTATTGTTTTCAAAAATATATGTTCCAAGGATGAATGTAACAGTAAACTTGCAACAAGTATAATGGCCATATTGTCCTGGACAACTTTGACTACAAGAGCTACGACTACGAACAAGAAGAGTGTCAATGAAAACTGCTACTTAAAATATTAAGTTTGTATTTGTATCCTCTGTTTTTGACTTTGTGCTCGATCCTAAAATTGCTCAAGAGCATATTATTATTTTACTGTCATTTTTATGTAAATTTCTCTGCAACCATTTTTCATTCCAGCAATTTCACTATTTGTCATTATACATTTACTACTAAGCTACTCAGAGATAATTTTTAGGGGGATTTTCAAGGAAAGATATCGTCATCATCATCACGTTTTTGCCACTTGTTGATTATCTTTAATAATACATTTCTACCAAGAGGGTGGACTTCTTCTCATGTAGTCAACAGCAATTTAGTGTGAAATATTTTTATGGATGATTATTTCTGCCATTTGCCTTCTAATGACTATTTTTATGATGACATAACGTTTTGATTTACAAGCGTTGCAAATTGTGTATTTTAATACGTTTTTCCAATCCATTCCACCCAGGTGCAGGTGTTGAAAATAGAGTTGAAGATGTACGTTAAATTAGAAAAAAGATGCAACCGTTGTTGAAAAAAGTAATAAAAATATATGTGTGAATAAATAAGAATGGAGACTGAAAACTTGAAAGTGATTTTTTTCTTTGAGTAATAAACTCTATCAAGCATTTTTGTATTTTTATCTTCATCATCCTATAATCATACGATTTCTGTTGTTTGATACTCTGTGTATTGTTGTGTTATTAGTGTTTTTCGCAAAAGTAACTGTATGTATGTATCTTTGGAATTTCAATCATCATAGTAATAGATATACAATATAATAATAATAACAATAATAATAATATTACTCCTACTTGTAAAATAATAATTATAGCTACTAAATACATAGTAATAATAATATAGTATATTTATATAACAGTAAATATTAATTACTACTACGCCTAATAATAATCATATATATAATATTAATAATCATAATTAATCCTTAACTGAATCAGTTCACAAAAAAAGATTATACAATCATTATTGGAGGAAAAAAACATTTCAAATCATATCATCATGATCAATAATCAGTCTTGACATATTGAAAAATTATATATTATATTTATGCTCGTATTCGGTTAATACGAGTAACTGCGCTACTCTTACGCAAAACAAAAATTGTAAAATAGCATGTTATTATAAATTTTTAAATAATATTACTGTAAAAGTGAATATGTATTTTTAGCGTGCTCATGTTTTAGATTCAAATTTTAGCATTTTGTGGCAAAAATAGTAAAAAGTTTAGTCGCCCTAATAACAATAAAAATAATTTTCAATGAAAATTTTTCATTATTATTACCATTATGAGAGTATACTCTACATTTGCACTTTTTAAATAATAATATGTGCTTGTGTAGGAGCAGTTTTGCTGTATGTAGAATAATAATAATTAATCAACATGCATATTGTATCATTATTTATTATGTAATTTTTTAGGAATTGACTGGCTATCTGTGTGATTATGTGGAGAGCGTTATAGCAATTGTAGCAATGGATCCCCACACGCAAAATATTTTACTATTATTATTTTTCAATTAATTAAAATGCATAATAATAATAATAGGACGAAGTAGTAGTATAAAAAACTGAACAAATACAAAATAAAAAACGGACTGACATATTAAGCAAAAATATTAACTTGTTTGTTTTGTTTGTAAAACAATTCAATTTGTCACATTATTTTCCCATGCACTAGATAACAACAATAAAGATAACAATGGCAAGTATAAAATAAAATTGTATAGAGGATAAGTGAGCCGAAAAAGAAACTTCAAAATAGCATATTTTTTCAACTTCTTTCTCTTCTTTTATTTCTTGTGAATGAAAATGTTTGTAGTTTTTTTTTCAGAAAAAAAATAGTTTTTCGAAAAGGAAGTGGTGCAAATAATATAGTGGTATCAGTAATAGTAGAGCCATCATAGTTAAACTGTATTATAAATCATAATAATATAATAATAATAATAATTAGCTATAATGTTTGTAAGACTGAATTTGTTAAATATCATCAGTTATCTTTCTCTTTTTTTCCTGAATCAAGTATACGTAAACATCATGATAATAATATATGTTTTGCTCATCGACATCTATTTCTTTTGCTTATTTTTTTCTTGTTTTTTGCTTTTTAGTCGCATTCATTATCATTTCATTATAAAGTTGAACCTCGTGGAATCCATCATAAAATAAACAGTCTAAATCTTTGTTCTCTGCCGACTTCTTACACATTTTTTGCTGAAATCTCAATGCAAATGGATAATTTAGCTAGTGGATTTTTTGCGCATTTTTTAGCTTGCTCTTGTAAAGATGTGATAGGTGCTGTTGTAGTATTTTTCTTTCTACCAAAATCTTTATATTGATTAAAAGATTGCTGATATATAATTTGCTGTAGTAGATATGTAAATACGTAGTAATAATTAAATATATGTGTGTATAAATTATTGATTTTGAAATTGTGTAGAAGCAGCTGACTTATAATTTGTAATCCTTCCCTGCGATCCTGACTACCTGTACTTCAACTTTATGTAGTATAAACATCCTAAAAACCGCTGTAGTATTAGCTATTTTATATATATATATAGCATATATTCTTTATGTAGGTGTATTATGTAGGTAGGCAGATATGTAATAATATTCTATATAATATACTAAAGGCATTGATGCTAATTATAATTACCTAATTACGTGAAGTAGTGGTTATTGATAATTGTAGTAGTTTATAGTGTCTATTGATTAATAATAATAATTCTAATAGTGATGATAATAATCGACATTATTATTATTATTATGTATACTCGGAAAGAAAAGTTGATTTTCTTTTTCATGTATTATTATCATTATTATTTAATTGAAAAAATATTATTGATTGACTGTATCAGTCAAAGGGTAGAAACTTGTCCGTTCCAGTTTGCCTGCTTGCAACGACCGGAGGATGACTGTAACGACTGGGTGATGAGGACTGGTGAAGATGATGTGGGTGGATGTGATGATGATGCTGGTCTTCATCTTCTGACGACATGTCCGTTCCGGCAGTGGTCTCTGCTCTTGACGAGGGAAGTGCATCGGAGTTTGCAAAGTTTGGGGATGATCGATGACAGGTACATCCATTGTTATGGTATTTTTGATAGGCTTTCTCTGCAAGGCCGATGCAACCTCGACATGGCCAGTAAAGGCAGAGGCATGGTAACACAAAGGACATTGCTGTCATACAGCCCCACCGCCAGAATTTTCTATGCGGAGCACAAGAACACGGTTTGTCGGCGCAGAGAACACCGCCGTCAGGTTCGTGGTTTTTTCCACAATGATAAAACACTGCTTTCACACAGCACAAACATGTCACATAGTCTAGGATGGGCTCAGGTCCACAGTGAATACTCTTGGAGCAAATCCATCTGGAAGGGAGGGGTCGTGGGGTGGCACATGCCTCACACCGACACTTCCGGCAATATGGACAAGTTATCGACGATTCGGCTAGTTTTACTTTCCCACTTTCAGATGAGGAGGATGACTCATTTTTGTTAAGCAAGTTTCTTTTGGTTGTAGGCTGCGACGTTACTACGCTCATATGACTACTTGTATCACTATGGCCTTTCTTAGTTCTAGAATTGGTGGGAAGTCTCACTTGCTCTGCAGCAGTTATTTTCGTATCTAACCCGAGCCGAACACTTTTCCCACTACCACTGCCATGAGAAATGGTAGATCCACTAGTACCTACACTACTACCTAAACCACCACCACCTCCTCCTACAACTCCTCCTCCACCACCACCACTACTTGCACCATTACTGCTATTACTGTGGTGTGACACCGGAGCACCCAAATACACATTCCCATGCCGTTCGGAGGTGGGACGGGGTTGATCTAGAGAAATTGGACGTAAAGGGGACAACGACGACGGACTCAGCAAACTTGCCCCTTGACTGGAACTGCTGCTGCTGCCACCCCCTCCACCCCCAACATGAACGGGTGCAAGCTGTGAGCGTGACAAAGGTCTGACAAACATGGTGGGTACGCTTCCAGGGGCAGGTCTACTTGTCGAGTTGGTTCTCGACGAGGAAGACGAGGGGATTGTTGTATTGTTTGCTGCACTACTACTGCTGCTGCCACTGCTAGGAGCCGCGGATGCGGCCAGTGTTGACGACACCGCAGCGTGTCCACTGACCACTCCACGTGAGTTTGGCATGGTGAGCCGTGCAGCGGTACCGGGGTATGTCCGCGTGGCGTTGCAGGAACGACGATTAAACCCATTTTGTGCCATTAGTGATCATTAACGACGGCGAAATAATTGTGGTCACTTCTTTGTATATTTATTTTTTCTCCTTCTTTCTATCTTTCTGACTAAAAGTATCCTTTCACTTCTCTTTCCACTGCTGTTGTTGCAGGCTTGTAGCTTCTCTCTCCAATCAATTTCCAAAGCATTAAGTAGCTGCTCAACTTTTGTCTCGACGACATCATATCATCAAGACGAATAGGCAGGATGACGATAAAGATGAACTACGACTACATTTCACTTTTTGTCTATCGGACAACAAAAGTGGTAGCATTGTAGCATACGTTCCTTTCATTTGCCAGATTCGTTTCTACAGTCTTGTTTACTTTTTCCCCAACAACACATTCCACAACAATACGAACATTTTCCGCCACTCTACTGAATGAGTGCATTCTTTGTACATAACTGGTTCATATATTTTATTTCTTTTCAGAGCTTGGGGCTGAAGCAGGGTCGACGACGAAAAAGTAGAAAATTATGTTGACAGTCATTAAAATTCCATCGCATTAGCAAGAGTTACTCCCATCTCTAGTTTATGTCGTGTCACCAGCATCACCGTGACTCGATGGTCATTTCTCTCGAAAACACTTTTCTCTCTCTCTAACTTGCTACTATACCAGAACTAATATAACAATCCATACGAACTACGATGCTATAGTTTTTAAGCTGCTGCTTCGTGTGTTGCTGTATGCGTTAAAATTGATTGTACTAACAACATTCACCCACCAACACAGCCACCACTACTCGCACAAGTTTTCTCAAGTGTATTCCTTCACTCTCTCTCTCTCTCTATTAAGGTTTCTCTCTATATATATTGTACACACACGCTGTTTTTTTTAAATGTAATGATGCTGATAACTTCTTGTGTGATGTGCTGCTGTTGTTGTGTAGTCAAGTTGTTCTTGGAATTGCAACACGACGAGAACTACCATCACACGAGTTGGAGCAGTAGTTGTTGTAGTTTAGCAGTCGTAGTCGCAGTTTTTTCTGTCTCTTTCGTTTACTAAAATAATAGTGATAATATAACGATGATGATGATAGTAATCAAGAGGGATGATGCTCTTTGCTCTGGGTTGAGCATTACTATCTGGGTTGACCTTCGACATCTCTTTCATTTGCTACCAGTAGCAGCACTGTCTTCTCTTGCCTTCTCTCCTTCATCCTTCTCAGATTCCTTATGATCATCATCCTTCGTTTTTTCTTCTTCCACTGCTGCTTCTTCTTTTTATAAGTCTTGTTCACTTATCTGCAACATAGACAAAGTGAAAGAAGAAAATTAATACAAGTATTTTTTACAATTTTTTCTTAATATCTTATTTAATCAAGCTTCATTTAACTACTATTGCTATACTCCTGCTGCTGCTTACTGCTCTTGTTTCAAATTAATATTAATATTATTAAAGGAGAAAAAATGCTTCATGATGACATTCCCATGTTCGTATTGCTATTGCAAGTTCATATGTATATATTGATAAAATGTACATGTGAACACGATGCCTTTTTAAATCCCGTTTATAATTCAGTATGTTTGTTTTACTACTGCTACTGCTGCTGCAATGTAAAATTTCGTGTCGTTATTGTTATGACCTCGAAAGAAAATTGTTGCTTGTTAGTACAAAATAAATGTATTGATGATTAATACGGACAGTAGCAGGCGCAACAAGTGCTACCACTTCTACTAGGACTCTGGCGAGGAAAAAAAACATAAAAAAATAATTTTCTCTTGTAGTGTTTCGGAATTGACAGAAAAATCTGTGCAACAACTAAACTCGAAGCACAAAAGAAAATTGGAGAAGTTGGCCACCGAGAAATAATTGCAGCAATTACTTATTAAAGTATTCCCTGCTGCTTATATGCTACAGCTTAGAGATTGAGTTAATCTCTGCTCTTCTTCTCGCCATTGCAGCAGCAGTTTATATAGTGCTGTGAGCCAGTGGTCGTAACTTATATAAAATAGTAATACATAAAAATAATAATAATATATGTATGTAAATACCTACAAATGTACATAAGCTGAGATTCGTGAAGAAAAAAATTACTTTTATGGATTTTTTGTCTAAATATGCAGACGATGATAGTGATACTGAAATGGCGCTTTACTTCTCAGAAGAAAGTTTTATGTTATTATTATTATTTATTACAATTTAGCATCTTTTTCATATTTATAGTGATTGTATCAATGTGCCTGCCTGATATGTTTCATTTCATGAATGTTGATGTTGACGTTGACGATGGTGCAATTCAATGACTGATGATGCTCCTATAGGTGGTATGTGCTGTGCTTTGCTGACTGACTAATAATCTTGGAAATGTGTTATTAATCTTGTATTTTTTCTTCTTCTGCTCTCTTTCTCCAACTTTTAAGTAGGTACTGTCACTGTAGCTGGTAGTATTAGTTGTAAATGTGTAAAAAAATTAACACACATTCATGTAACTTAGCAGTTTAGTCATTTGTAAGCGATGACGAACGACAGTAAATAATCTAGTAAAACTGGAATCGCGTATTTTGCCATGTCTTCTTTTCTGTCTGCAACAGACAAATTATCTTGAAAATAATCAAAAGTTTAACTTTCTTGAACTATTTATATGGAGAAAAATATATTATACAAAAAAGCTCATGAATGTTGTCAACAAAAATTTTCACTCTACGAGCCAATCAAATTTGAATAAACATTCATACATTAAAATACAAATTTACGGTGGTAGACTACTATGAATAGTGTATGTTGCTGGCTGATTGCTTAATTGAGTACTGAATGGTTGAGGGACAGTCACAAAAAATTAAAAAGGTTTTCAGTGATAAATAAAAAACTGCATCCTGCGTTATGAAACAAGAGTTTTTAATAATATTCAAGCGGAAAAACAACATATCCTTTTTTCTAAAACGAAGAAAAAAAATAAGACGAGACGCCAAACGTCCGGTGTTCATTTAATAAAAAAATTCCATGGTTTTATAATAATTTTGGACAGAAAGGAAATTGAGTAGGTAAATGCATTTCGTCAAAAATGTTGGCAAAGGATGTGAACGGCATTTTATTCTAAAATTATCTGAATGAAGAGTATGCCGAATTTATCATTTAATTCTATGCACAACAGACATTATTCAGATGCTTTATTGACATTCAATTTGTGTGTCGCCGTAGTTGTCGTCGTCACCAATAAAATCAAGCGGATTTCCATTGAAGTAGTGATGATGGATACATAATGCGAGATGATTTTCAATATGCAAAATAGATATTTACGATTGCATCTTGATATTTCATGCATCCATCAATCCTTTAATGACGATTGTATACACTGAGCACAGTATGTGTGGAATAAATTGCATTGCTTTATTAATGCATATCCCCGTACCCACTTCCGCTCAACTTTTTTCATTGACTAGAAAAGGTCATCCAGTATATTTCATTCATAGATGAGCATATAATGAGAGGAGAATGGAGATTAAATTTACTTGATGCATAATGCATCATAATCCGTACCTGTGCTAACTTAACTGACATGAACATCTCTTTGCCACCTACCTACCTACCGCCACCACCACCACCAACCATCTGCTTCTCCTATTGTAGCCAGCCACCATAACTAAACCAAAGCGACAGATTTTATTCTTATCTATAAATAAATTTGCATTTTTGTCGCCGGAATTTTAATGCAGTGACATGTTAGTCACCATCACTCCATCATCACCACCGCCACTTTTAGAGAACAGCATTCAAGACGAGATATAGATTTGTATGGATACAAGCAGAACAAAAAATGTATGTGGTATCATTTTACTTGTCGTGTATAATTTACATATCTTCCTCCTCAACCAACATCATCATCATCACCCCCACTTTTTACGATGAGGATGTCTGCATATCAGAATGGAATTAACAACGACCTTCCGCTTTTGATATTGTATACTTTGTTTGACAAGGACGAACACTACTATTACTACTTCTGCTGAATATTTTTGCAAATGTTTTTTTGCAGGCATGTGTGATGAAATGCTACGCTTGCTATTGGGAATTAGGATGGATAATTCTTTTCATTATGTAACATTTCATTCAATGCGCTATCTAGCAGCAAAGGCAGTATTCCCAAAAAAATCACTTGCTGCCTGACTGCCATTCACAAAATCATTGTCACCTTTACCTTATTATTAATTAGGATAAGATTAACCAATCTCATTGACCGGGTTTCAAGGGAAACTAAAAGCGTCGTCATTGAGTACAGTGAGCATACTTACATGGGTGAATGATTAACACTGGAACGTTCTAATTAAAACTTGACGCTATAATTGCCCACAAAATAAATAAAAAACGATAACTAACCCTATTGCCGTCAAGCTCAAAAAAATAACAAAATATATCTGATTGGTTTATTGACATAGCACTTGCCCATAAAAATAAATAAATATTACACCGACTCGCCTCATCATCACTACAACGTTGAATGGCTTATATAGGTATGCACCCACATGCTCACGTCACTCACGACGACAAATCCCCCTCAAAACTTGTCATCGATTCCATTCCAATCTCAACAAAATGAGGATACTACTCCAATTTCAACAGACAGTCAAACAACAGTGTAAACCCTTCTGGATTTTTATTGCGCTTCATGTCACTACTGCTGCCAATGAACAATAATACTAATAAAAGTGTGATGATGATAATAATAATATGAACAAGGAGAACGATCCAGCAATATACCAGTGTTATCCCCAATTACACACTTTTATTTTCTTTAAATAGTAATAATCAGAATGACTTGTGACTGACTACAATTTGTCTGTCTGTATCACTGCAAATGACTGAATGAGTAAAAATAAAAATAATAAAAATGTAATTGGTAACCTGAGATGTGCTTATTTTTTTAACTGCTATCAGCTATTTATTTCAGCAGCATAGCTCATCGGTGTGTGTTTGTCTCTCTCCCTCGTTTTTATATTTCTGCACACTCTTATTAGTAATAGCAAGTAATAACAATTTAACCTTTTTTGGTTTTGTTGTGCTCGTGCTATATGGCTTTTATTTGGATCTATTATTACACCGCTGCTGCCTGACAGCCTGCCTACGTAACACCACCGGTACAATGTATGCATTATATGATCATAATTGATATTAATACTGTTATCTTTATGTGTTTCTAAAATGTTCTCCATCATTACAACAGCAGTTTTTGTTATCACAACACAACCAAAAAGCAATTATTACCGCCATTTATTATTATTTGTCAACCCATTTATTCTCAGAGTTGAACCGATAACGCGTTCCTTACCCTTCTAAGCAGGATTACTAACAATAATGACATGACTACACAAACAACAAATCACAAAATGCAGCTGAATTTGTTTCTGAAAATGTTTTCTCAATGAGTTTCTCCGTTCACCAGCCTTTTTTTACTATTGCCGACTAAAATATTTAGAAAGGAGCACGCACACACACGAGTTCAAATCAGTATTTTATTATTTCTTTGTTTGAAAAAAGAAGAAAATACTTTACCCGACCAAAACTTGTGCTTTATTATTATTGGTAAAGCTCTAACATTGTATTTTTTATTGCATAATGTGACAAAAACAGTTTTACTCCTTTGAACCCATTTAAAATAAATATTTCATTCTCAACATCTATAAAAATTGTTTTTGTGGGGATCGTGGTAAAAATGAATGGCAATGTGAAATGTGTTTAATAAAAATTCTTAAGCTGCCAAGACCATAATTCATAATAATAATAATGCTGCTTAGTACTTGAGGAAAATATTTTGCTATTTTTTTGTACAAACACTAAAGTTAGTACTTCTACTTATAATTAAAGCATACTTAAACGAATGAAGATGAAAACATGTCCTTACATTCGAATAGTATGGTATAATCAGTGGAGGATTGAGGATGCTGAGAGGAGTGTTTTCTTGCTGGTCATAAAAGATTCAAAATCTGTCAAGTGCGTGGACGACAGACGATGAATTTGGATGTGACGCGTAAAAAATGTTTCCCTCGTTTCTATTTATATATTATTTACACCTCTATTTTCTAACGACAGCAAAATGAAGACTACATTTCACTTCTCGCTTTTTTCTTTGTATTATTTTTTGAACATGAAAGAATATTGCATTTTTTGCAAAGAAACGAAAACTGGTGGTATTTATGTATATATTATTTTGAGTATGAACAGACAATATATATATCAATATATATTGTGTATATTAAATGTATATATGTGTGTGTTACTACTAAATATTAGACATTTTGTTATTGAACACGGGCGACGAGACAAAAAAAAACTTCACAACTGAAACGAACGGAACACAAAGAAACAATAATATATTATACTGTCTAATTTGCTGAATGAAGAGGAATATCTGAGCAGCAACAGGAAAAGCTATTTATAGCATAGCGCATATCATACATATCTAGTACATTGTTCTCCAGAAAGCAACAGCGGCCTGTTTTTACTATTATCATTATTATTAGGAATTATTTTTATGTAACCTATATGCATTATATCATCAAGATCAAATCATATTTTTAATATCATGTGTCATTCATACTTTGTTACTTATCAGCAGCAGTATCCGCATCATCCATCTTCACATTATTACTTATTATCATTAACTTTTCTCCTTTTTTCCAGACTTTTCACAGCGACAGTTTTCATTTCTTCTCATTTCACTGACAAACAATCACGGTTCCGCTTGTTTAATTAGAAAATTGTACAATAAGCTCATACGGGATAGATTTTTGGATAAATCTATAAAAATACACTGATAATAATAAGGTAGTTGCAGTAATAATAATAATTATGATGATGATGACTGTAGGGAAAAAAATCAGTCTGTTTTTCCTCTGTATCCACCAACTTCTTCTTCAAGAAGGATGTCTAATTTTCCACACAACGTTAGTTCAAAGTAAAAGTCAAGACATTTTTCTCTTTAAAAAATGAGATGACGATAGTAGTAGTCTTGGTCGTCGTCTTGTTCTTGTGTGAGCATAATCATAGAAGAAGTAATAGTAATATTTAGATTAAAACGCGTGGCTTTTCGTTCACGAGAAAACAAAGATCGATAGGATCTATTTTATTACTATTATTATTATATTATTATGTATGTCTCTTTTTCCATGTCCGTCTCCTTTTTTTCTTGCTCACCACCACCACCGCCACTGCCACAAACTCAACACATTTCTCCTTTTCCTGTTATAACATCAACAACAGCATGTTGCATGCATGGCTCTTGTCCTGTTGCTGCTGATGATGAGGATCATGTTGGTTGTTTGAAGAAATCAAAGATGTATTTTTGCTTCTTCTTGCCAGCACTGGTCTAAGTAGGGCTTCTTCACTTTGCATGCTTTTTCTCTCTCTCTCAATTTTCTGTTTTTTCTCCTTCTTTTCTATTCACTCACTCTCTGCCTGTCTGTTGAATTTTTTGGTGTGCGGCTCCCGTTTCTTGTTGTTTATAAGAAACGTTGTCGACGTGCTTATAACTTTTTCTTGGTATTTTTTTCTTTTTAAGAAGACTGCTTCTTGTTCGCCATGCAATGAAGATGGTTCTCTATTTCTTGGTTTTCTTGAATCTGCTTACCAATATCCACATAGACTTTTCTTTTCTTCTTTTACTGGTGCTACTGTTGTATGCTCATAAGATCGTCGCCATAAGAAGTTGTAACCTGGGTTGTGTGCTGGTGTTGCATTTAATTCTGTATGCCTACTAGACATATATAGCAGCGAGATGGTTTCTTAGCGGTAGTAGTTTTGATGATGATTACGGGTGGTTGGTTAAACGAGAATGTAGGGAGCCATAAGAGTTTTTTATTACATATATAAATATATATATATATATATGTATACTTTTCAAACCAACTGGCAAGAGTTGAGTTAAAGTCACCGTGTGGAGGGATTTAGGTAGGTAAAAAAGATGAGGTTGAGTATACGTTGCAGTATATAGACAAATGTATATGTGCACATGCACACAAAACTCGCACACTCTCACACACACATAATATTTATAGACGAAGAGAGATTAAATAAGTGTATCTCTAGCAAGATATATTATAATGGGTTGTATATATAATAATAATATCGGTTTTATTATGATGGTTATATTATATTTATGTAGCATTTAACACGAGAACAAACTCTGCAGTCTACTACACGGTTTTATTTCTTGAAGAATCACTTGGATCACAAGGTAAAAAAGATTAATAGTAAGAGCAATAGTAAAAAATAAGCATATTAAATACCCATCTCGGCATCACATTTTCGTTGACAGAGATAACTTTATTGATTATTTATTTTAAAACACGCATCAATAATTCTTGGTTTTTTTGCTCTTGAATCGACCACCAAAAAGGCTTGCGTGTGTGTATGATTATTGATTACAAGAAGGAGCAGGCGTGTAGTTTGAAGGCTTGATAATGATGACGTTGACGATTAAATTTTAACAATAATAAAACTCATTGAGGATGTTTCTGCTGATTATGATGGGCAGACTTGAGCAGGGTTGACATATATGTAGTGTATGCAAACCTTGGCGAAAACATTTATTGTTATTTCTTTTCTCCTCTTGTAGCAATTTGCTTGTTCACTGTGCACTTTTCATGCCACTTTTGCTTGAATCCTTCCTCAAAATAAGCCAATAAGAAGGCAAACATTCGTCCAGAAAATAAGCCAGTTAAAATTTTTTTAAAGAATTTTCTCCCTGGACACTTTTACACAATCACGGGATTATCATCAGTACGCACTTTGAATCGTCCAGTTTTTTCTCCAACAAAAAACGGAGGAAAAATGTACAACACAAAATAAGAGAGAAAAAAACTAAAACTCACAGGGGAAAATGTTCCATGTATTTTTTCGTTCACGTACAGAAAACAAAATGTATACAAGATGAGATGATGATGTTAAGCGGCTATGATAATATGACGATGCTGCTTCTGAGGAGGAGGAGGACGACGCCGATGATGATGATGATGAAGGAAAAGGAATGAATGTACTATTATAACAATAATAATAATATATTATGTTGGTTGATGTAGATAGATGTGGATATATATACTAACAAACATTATTACTATTTTTGTAATGTTATGTACGCGAGCAGAGTAGTGCGGCGGCGATAAAATGTTAACGAAACAACTGAACAGCTCAGCTTCTGTTCTGAGACTGAGAGTCTTCAGTGAATGGGGACGATGGACGGACGGGGGATGGGATTGTCTGTTGTTGTCGACCCAGGCAGGCTGCAGGGAAGGGCTTTTACCACAAATCATTTTCTTGCTGCTGCTTCTACTGCTTCACTTGCTTATTTTTATTATTATTGTTGCTGCTGCTGCTTTGCTAGCTCATGTTGTTAGGTTGGTTGGATGAGGAGATGATCATCACATCATGTTGATGCTGTTGCTGCTGCTGCTCTCCACTTAACATTTCATTTCATATTGTATGTATATATACCAGTTATTTAAGGAGAGTTTACTGCTGACGATGATCATCATCGTGTTGCATGCAGTTTCCTTTACAATTTACTCTGCTGCTGTTATGAATGTGATGATGATGCTGTTACAGCAATATACTTTACTCGCGATGAGGATCATCATCATCTTCTTCTTGATCAGTAGCAGCATGAGAAGTAGAAGTACAGATATAATACAACCTCACTTTACCCCTCTCTTGCGCACTGCTCTCAGTGCTTTTACAATACTTACATTCATTTATTTTACAGGAGTATCTCACTATGTCTCCTCTCTTTTCTTGCACATTCAACAAGTAGAATAGAATATTATGAATGTATCATCATGCATGATGCCGTGGTACATGTGTGTGGTGTGTGTGTGTGTGTGTGTAAGGGAGAGAGAGAGAGGATTTGTAAGTGAGTAGGTATATTCTTATTTGGTTTAGTGCTGAGATGTATTTTTGTATGAAAGAAAAAAAGGAGCAGAAGAAGAAGAAGAGAACTTTTATTCATAAAGATGTATATGGTAGGTATTACACTTTTTTATTATGACGCCTATTCCTCTACCACCACATCAAGTACTTCAAGTTTCCTTTTATATTTTACTCAAAAAACTGGTGAGCATGCTGCTGCTGTTTCTTCATCTTGCTCCTTGTTACTTACTTACTATTGACTAGTTTGACTGTAACATCGACATGGATTATCATTGTTATTATTGTACACACACGGATATCTTGTGTTCAAGCTAAAATAAAGCTGTTGCTACATCTGTATGTTGTTCATACAGAGATCATCTATGTATATAAAATGTATAATATATTATATGTACATTCATATACATGTTATAAACTAGTAGCGTACGATATAGACATTATTCTCATTCTAATAATCTCAGCTCCGTTTTTCTCAGTATATTTGTCATGTCATGTGGAATGATGATGGTGGTGAATAGATTAGCAGAGAGCGAGTGAGAGAGAGAGAGAATCCTCGATACATTTATATTACCTATTTGTGATTACAATGTATATCTTGATGATGTTGGTGGAGCACGCATTTATATGTATATATCTTTCCATGAAATACAATTTATATATATATATATGTGTCTTGTCTAATCGTCTTCCATAGAATACACTGATAACGTGCTGCTGGTGTAATATCAGTCACTACTATGTACTTTTGTAAGTGTAAAAAGTTTATTATTATGATTTTCTACTTTTACACCACATACAAATATCTCAGAGGTGGGTGAGTGAAAGAGAGAGAGAGGATGATTTTTACTGTGTGGAAACGGAGATTCATTCTATTCACAGGATTTCATTCCTTTAAAAACTTGTAAGCTGGAAAATAGGCCTTTTATAAGAGATTGCTGATGATGATCATTTGCTCAAGTAAAACTTCCCTTTTCCTTCCAACGACATATAATATAAAATCTGAAACGTGAACATAATATAATGACAAGTCCCAATTGAAAGGAGTAGTAGTAGTCTATAAGCTCAAGCGTAGGAGAAAAAAAGATGAGCAGCAGCCACTGCAGCAGCCTCAGCAGCACTCATACTCAATTCAACAACTGGACAGTTTCCATTTTACTAAAAGACTCTCTTTTTTAGTCTGCACTTTGCCATCATGCCTCGAACTATTTATGTACTAGTGTTGTTGGCGGAGCACATTACACATGAGTAGTGGAATAAAAGTGGTTGTCGTTGGCATCGGAGATGATATGATGTAAAGGAAAAGAAGGGAGAAGTGATATGGAGACAGAAATGGGATGGGATGAATAGTGGATATATAGTTTGTTCATTTGAAGAGAGAGAGAGAGAGAGAGCGAGAAAAAAACACTCAGAGACTCTTTCAGTGAGCCAGTCAATCATCACACCATGTACGATGATATTCACTATTTTTTCGAAAAAAGTTCTTTCATACAACGTCCTTCTCCATAACAAAACCTCTCCCTGCTTCGTCTCCCGTCTATCTCATTGCCAGTCGTAAAAATACACCAGTTAGTAGTACTGGTGGTAGTGGTGGTGGTAGTAAATAGTAGCAATAATAACTGCTTCCAAAAACATGACTGGTTTAGTCTACTAAAAAATCACGCCAGCCAGCAGCAGCTTGCTAATAATATGTAGTAGAGCCCATTGTTTTTTTCTCAATGTCCTAAAAGTATTGTTACTTTTTTATTATGACTAACTAACGTAAACTTTGTAAGCGATAAGAAGAATTTTTTCTACTTTTAAAGGAAAATGTAACGCCATAAAAATCCAACCTTTTTATCTGAAATTTATAGAATGCTTGTATGAGTTTTTCTTTCTTTTAATTAATCAATCCATCGCCGTCGTCCCTCCAGTTTAGTTCAAAGTTCTTTGAAAAGTGTATTTTAAAGAAAATGATATTTTTGCATAAACACTACGTCTAAAGTTTATGTTGGCAGCAGCATGCGATGAAAAAAATAACACAGTAAAATGGGCATGATATTTATCATGTATTTTTAATTAAAGCAAGTTGAAAACTATATGCTAATACAAAGTTTTCATCAACAGCAGCTGCAGCAGTAAACGACAACGTGCTTATACGTTGCAGAGGAGACAAAGTACCGGACATCAAAAGTATTGTTATTATTGGGTTGCTGATGATGAAAATAATAATGTTGATAAGATTTGTTGGGTTTCAAGAGAATCGGAAAAATCAATATTTAAATTGTGATATTGATATAGTGTGAGTGTGTGGATGTGTGGAGTGTACCAAGCTTTTTTCAATCCACACACCACTTTTCCTGTTTATCTTGCAACAAGCAGCGTCTCAAGCAACAGGTCCAATAAGTAATCATCATCATCATCCTATCACTGTTTCATTTTCGTACGTAACAACCACCACCACCACCATCACACAAATTCACTGATGTACTTATAACTCAATAAATAAGACGCTGATGATAATAATGATGGTGATGAGGACGATGCTGATGCGGTCGTTCATTAAAAACAATTTCATTGTAATGAAATTATATTAAGCAATTTTTACTACAACATCCCCCTATTTCTCTTTTCCTCTCCGCTTAACATGGCTACATACACTCTTTCAATCTAATTCAGCATTATTTTTATTATTATTATTTTCAAACCATGCAGCAGAGAAGGCGCTTTCTTTACATAAGTATAAAACAAGTACAAACTTTACAATATTGTGGTCTATATACATTCTTATTCTTGTTATCATCATCATTGTTATATCCTTCATTTATTATTATTATCATGGCAAAAGGTACAGCAAAAGGGGAAAAATTAACATCCTACACGAAAAGGAAAGAACTCGACCTCATCCTCATTCAGAAAAGAGGATTTTCTGTGTGTAGATTAAATGCATCTTGTATATCTTGTGTAAAAATTCTTTTTTGCTCTTTTCAACGATTGGATTGAGGAGTACCAGCAGCAGCAGCAACAGCAGAGCAAATGTAATCAAAAGTAAAGAAAAAAGATCAACAGAGAATTTCATTGTAGCTTTGCAAAGGCAGCAGAAGAAGAAGAAGAAGAACATTGCTCTCTATTGTACACTGTACACGTACGTCCGTGCACACAAACAGACATAAAATCTGCTGCTTCTTCTTCTTAAATACTAACTAACGAACACTCATTATGCATACAATATAATATAATGTATGTACTTGTACAAATATATCCATATAATTTAACAATAAATAAAAAAACTAAAATTATAAATACTTGTATATATGTACATACAAGACTTGTTCTTCATCATATAGGATATACATGCGTTATAATAAAAGTAACTAATGAAAGAAGATTGTTGAATGCACGCACTTGTAAGATATATGTAGGTATATATAAAAACCAATATGTAGAAGAAGGCGCAGCAGCATCATGTCAGCAGCCCTACAGGAGTATCAGAACTCAAATCGTGGTATGTACAAATATTCTTTTTCTATTTTACTCGCACATATTATTATTATTGTTATTATATTATATAGGTACATATAGAGATGCATGTGCGACGACGGAGGACGACGATACAAGTTTGAAAAAAGATTTCTTCGCATCCTTCGCCTTCTCTTTTTTCTTGATTCTTCTTCGTCTTCTTCTCTATCTCCTTGTCTGTCTTGTCTCCTCAGCAAAGGTTTACAGAGAAAAGAAACTAGAGAAAAATATGCCTGTGCAATTGTAGGTAGAAGAAGAACAACGCAACAAGTCTGTTTGTGTACGCGTAGCTTTTATTGGGGAATTGTATGAAACCATAATTATTATTACCATCCTGAGAAGGAGAAGTAAAAAAGAACAAGCGTTTCGTTCAGCCATCATCTATCTCCCACTAAAAATGAAATGCAACAAGAGTTTTAAGTCTGAGAGGACAAAGTAGGGAAGGAGAGAAGAAGATCCTGCCCAGTATCCTGCACAGATTGTTCATCATCATCACCATCCTGGTCGTCGTCTTCGTTACTTCACTAATGCTGCCAGCAAACGCCAAGATGATAATAATAAAGGGAACACAACGGCAGTAGAAAATCACTGTACCGACTTTTAGTCATCATTTTATGATTTCGTATGTGAGCAAGTACTGGTTACATGAACATGTATCTATTCTCATTTTGAAAACTCTCGTACTCATCATCACACTGCTTTTCACAGTATTCAAGTGAAGCAGAAGAGGAGGCAAACTTGTAAGCATTCTAGAATAATGAATGCGATGATGCCTGCCTGATGTAACAACAGGTAAAGAGAAGTGAGTTTGAGGAGAATGAAAAAAAATCAAGAATGAGAGGAGAGAGTAGACCAGTTTGCAGGAAATTCTTCTAAATGTACTACTACACTTCTTCTTTTTCTCGCCACCATCACCACCACCACCATTCGCATCGTCGTCACAAAGAAAACGCATGTAAAAGTGTGTGTGCGAGCAGTAAGTAAGTAGTAGGATGCAGGATTTTGTGCGTGCAAGTTGTAGTGCACTTTGTAAAATCTTGTTTCCTTCTTTCCAATTCATAAATCTTAGAAGAAGAATACTGTTTGTGCTTTACTTAGAAATAAATGGCTAATCCTTTACATTTTGTTTGTGGTTAGGTAGGAAGGGTCAAATAAATAATCTGCTTAGAGTCTCGCATTTGATTAATACATTTCATAGGTACTATTTCTACCAAGAAATAGTCTCGCAACAAACTACTGCCAATGGGTTATTCTTTTGACGGCAATAACTTTTTATGCAATGCGACTGGGACGAGGTTTCAAGCAATTAAATGTCCATTTCATTACCCATATTTCTGATTTTTTAAAGTAATATATTTATATATTTTTTTACAGCACATCCCGATGAAATGCAGTAATTTCCATGTAAAAAAGCGGATGTGAGGTGTATTTAAGCACAAGATTTTTTTAACAAACCAAAGTTTCTTTATTGACTTCAATTACAATTAAATCATAATAAAAACATCAAATTGAAAAATGCACTAGACTTTGTTCTCGGTTCGGATATCTCTTTCATCCCATTTCTGAATGATCCAACTCACTTCATACTTTGATGCCCAGCTAGACCAGGCATTAGTGTAAAAGGGAAGTTTTAGTAGATTATAATGAGCATGTTGTAGGTGTTTTGCTACGGTCGCGCAATTTCAAAAATTTGGTATCTTCCCCAAAACATGGCAAATACTGTACTGTTGGAATTTTGTTGGCTTTCCTCGGTTTTCAATACACCGTCTCAAGTGCACCATACCATTACCATAGTACTTACCTTGCATTGAAACTATTTGAAATCATTTACAAGTACAACTAATTACCAGACTGCAACTTCACAACTGGATGATTTTTTATCTGCTTCCACGCTCTTTAGGTGTCATTGGACTTGAATGAAATCTACCAAGAAATACTTGGCGAAAATAAAATGATTAAAAATATGCATACAGTGAAAAATCTCGCATTTCAAGTAACGGACTTTTGGATGAGCCCCGTAATAAAAAAAGCATATTATTGACTAGCTATAATGATAACGATGGTGGATCAAAAAATGTTAGGCATGAAGATTACGCGTTTATTATAGATAGACATTCAAACAGTCGTAAACATCATCATCATCATCATCATCATCCATTGACGCTTGTTTATTATGAGCAAAAAGTAAACGGGCTTTCATTCTACAGACGTTTCAAAAAAATCCAAATGAATATACGGTATAGAATGCCTAAGTGAATTTGGAAATATTTCAAAACCAATTAGAACTAAATATTTTTACTACATTTTAAACTGTGCAAAGTATGGAAGAAATGTGCTAAAACAATATCATGTTGCCACTCTCAATCTATTTTATTGCCAAGTCTGAAAAATATCGACCATTACACTTATCATCATCAGCATTCAGCACCCGTCTCAAAAAATGTCCTTCTATCCATTTGACACATTACCGAAAAAATTTAATATGCTGGATACAGTGGAAAATAAAATAATCTACCTACTTGTGGGTATATCCATGATGGTAGTGCTGAGCTAACTTGACTGTCACATTGAATCGGTGAGAGAGGATGAATGAGCGAGGGTGTATATTTGCATACGGATTACTGTGTTTACGGCTCAATTTTTTCACTTATTACTGGATCATGCATGAGAATGTGATATGTCCCATTAATAAGAGACACTTTTATTTCATCTTGTACATTCAGTATGCATGGATACTTTAAGCATTCCCGTTTCTTCCTGTACCATACAGCACATCATCGACCAACTTGCATAATTGGAAAAGGAATTTCAAAAAGTGAGCAAAGCCTCAAAGTTCAGAATTTGCAAAAATTGTTCCCAGAGCATGCATAATTTTGATCTTTACAGAATTTTGTACGGCAAATAAACTCATTATTTTAAACACAGCTAAGGGTTAGGTAAATACGCAGGAACATTTCTTGATGATTTTCTTATAGATTGGAAATTCCTGACATTTTGCTTTTTTTCTTACTCGTAGTTTTTGGGGCATCATTAGTTTCATCACATGCAATAATATGCTGGCTCCTTCGGATATGTGAACCATGTAAAACATGTTTAACAGCCTTCATCTTACATATGGATTTCTTTGTCACTTTTTCAGCTTCACAAATAATGTTTTTGTATTCTATCAATTTGAACAGTATGGTTTGGCGTACAAATTTCATCACCTAGTCGGATACCATTTGGAGCATGTTTGCAGTAAACGTTTCCACGGAAGGTATAGCAATAATAATATTGTATCTTTATGGGACATCCTTTACTTGTACTACTGAAAACTGTTAACAGCATGTATACTTTCCACAATAAAAACAACTTTTGCATCTGCCGACGCAATGTTAGCAAGGTATATTACATGTATATATTACATAAAAGTTTGTCAGGAAATTTTCAAATATTTAACATTCTTTTTGGAGGAATAAACATGTATTTAGGTATGTGTATTATTGTTACATTCACATGGTAATACACATTAGAGATTATATTTGGATTCAAACATTTGTTTGTCGTGCTGAGAAACATTTTTTGTGTATTTCATTCATGGAGAGTGACATACATATATCCACTGGTCATCACAGTCATCAGTATACATGACCATATAAACCATATTATTGGTCATTCATAAATTTAAGTGTTAATAGGAAAAATACATGCGCGAGTACAATGCCATGGATAGATGCGTGAAAATCGCAATGTGGAATATTTAAACATTCTTCCAGCATCATCACAGCATTCGTTTCGCATTCATTCCATTTCATAACATTTTTTTCAGTTTGAAAAAAATCAAGTTGAAAAAATA
>JAANSP010000374.1:0-22877 GCA_036850745.1 Homidia socia | reverse complement strand
TAGTAGTATCTTTCCTGCTTTACATATATACCAATATTGCATGCAATGCAAGAATAGGTGTATTAATACATGTTTCACATCAGCGTTGTTACGTAATCGAAACACACTTTTATCTACCTTCACTACCAGGACGACTCAAGCTACCACAACAATGTAAATCCCAGGGATTCGTTAAACTTTTTTTCTTATTATTAATGTCATGTCGTACAATATTTTATTTTACTTTTTTATTCCAATATACTTTTTCTCTTCTTATGTATGGCTGTTGCAAACAGTTATATGGAATATAATATCATCATCATCCTGTATAAGAGGCTAGTAATTTTATACATTGCATATCATATGTACTTTCTGTTCTCTTATTGGCATCACCAAGGAAAACGGATCATCATCATCGATGAAGTTGATGATGACTGACTTGAGTAGCTGAGATTGGAAAAAATGCTTACACAAAAAAGCAACAGGCAATATTGTATTCGTTCGTGTAGAAATGAACGGTGGTACGACGAAAGTAAATCTTCTTATGCCTTTATAGTTATTGTGCAATAATACTGACTGCTTGAGCACTGTATGGTTGCAGTTTGGCAGTTTGAGCTAGGGCTACTGCTACTACTATTTACTGCTGGCGTTGTTGCTTTTNGTTGCTTTTGCTCCTCTAAACAAGAAAAGATGGTAAACGAAAGGCAGCAAGGTAAAAGAGATACATACTTTGTGATTTATAGGTATAGGATTCAGAAAATAAACTTTTATTATTCTCAACAAACAGTGCAGTTCTCAACATGATATATGTATAACGTATCTAAAAAAAGCAAAGGCAAACGACTGGCGAGCAGCAGCAACGCAGCGTAGGAGAACACACAATTTGAAGTAGACACTTTTATATATTATTATTATTATTATTATTATATGAGTTGAAGCAAAAAAAGCAGTTTTTTTCTGCCGTGTTGGTTGACATGTGGCCTTATTTGCAAAAAGGGGAAATTTCTTCCGTCCGCTCGCTCCCTCTCCTTCTTTCCTTGCCATGATGATCTTTGTCTTGTTCTTCTTCTGTACTATCAACAACTCTACTTCCTTGTTTTCATTAACTGCAAGCAAGCTTACTTATCATCGTCACATCCGTCTACAATAATGCGTGTAGTAGCAAAGCAAGCTAGCAACTCATGACTCACAAATATACTTTACATAATAATACAAAATAATTGTTATAATCTCCTCAGCAGTTTCTTATATAAGAGGGCACAACAATGTGCATCCTTTTATTGACATTGCAAAAAGTATACGTTTTTCATTTGGATAGAGGCTAGGTGTGAATGGGATAATGTCATGTTATGCTTGAATGATTTTCGTCTGTGCATTTTTGCAACAATGGAGTTTGTTGATATGAGATTATATGCGAATTGTTTGATTGCCCAATAATTACTTTTAAGAAGTGATACCAATCGTAAGCGAGCAACTCATGACTCACAAATATACTTTACATAATAATACAAAATAATTGTTATAATCTCCTCAGTAGTTTCTTATATAAGAGGGCACAACAATGTACATCCTTTTATTGACATTGTAAAAAGTATACGTTTTTCATTTGGATAGAGGCAAGGTGTGAATGGGATAACGTCATGTTATGCTTGAATGATTTTCGTCTGTGCATTTTTGCAACAATGGAGCTTGTTGATATGAGATTATATGCGAATTGTTTGATTGCCCAATAATTACTTTTAAGAAGTGATACCAATCGCATATTTTTTTGCAGTAATAAAAATTATGTCATGTGTGTTTTTTATGTCGACTGATAAAAGAAATTTGTGACTTTGTGAGAAGGATAAAGCTAATATTCCAAGTAGGCACTATTTGCTTGTTTAATGGTGGATTGCTATTGTTAATTATTATAATTACAAATTATTATTATGTTTATTATTGTTCGCCCTTTTTGCGTCTGCTGGACCAAATCAAGGGAATAGAAATTATTATCATGGCATGGAGGCATTGACATGTGTAATCTTAAATGTTGATCAGCTAACATGCATATGTTGTTGCACACATTATTAAAAGCAGTGATATAACCGAGTGCAAATGACATTTGCCAAGTCTGAGGAAATAGAAAGTCAAACGTGAATGTTGGTAGGGCTGCTTGTTTAAGAATAAATTTGGGTTGGGTGGTTGTTGCAAGAACAAATTATTCAGAACCATATTTTTTCGTGGCGCCTCCTCATCATTTCACAAGACATGTTTACCGAATAAAAGTTTATTTTCGGATGGGAATAGAGAGATAATGCTTTTAGTTTTTCTAAGCTGATGACGAACACACAGTAAGCTGAGATGATGTTGTTGATGATAATTTTATTGCAGTGATTTATGCAAGCAATAATTTTAAACTGCACCGTACCAAAAGGGGCAACGTTGTTTTACAGTGTTTTTTTAGCTTTATCGCGTCTAGTCCATCTAGTATCATTAAAAACACACTAAACTCATTCATAAAAGAAAGAATGTCTTTTGTGAGTGTATACTTGATTAAAAGATGTAATCAAATGAAAATAACCGTGAAATATCTAGACACGTTCTGGCTACTGATATTATTTGACAGCGAGTATGCAATTTGTACTGCCAGAATGAGCGTAGAGAAAATTCCTCAATATTTGAAAACTTTTTGTGCTTAGCTAACTTGTACATGTACGATTTAAAAAGCAATAATTTGTGGTTGGGCTAATAAAACATGCTTTACTAATTAGTAAAAAATGTCTAATGAAGATGTGTGAATCAAAGTCGTTCATTGGTCTTTCTCCAAATTATGTTTTACTCTCAGCTTTTCGCACCTGTTTCCTCTGTTTGTTCATTATCCACGATGATGATTTCAAACAAGACCAAGGTAGCAGCAAGGGTCAAACAGAGTAAATCAGAAATGCCTCATAAATCATATTTGTCAACTGTGCACTACCAACTACCGACTATTTCCAATTGTCCTACATAAAATATACTTTTTTCTAAGCTTCTCACCAGCCAGTAGCATAAAATTATTGCAATAACATTCCTACTTGACATGGAAGCAACGAACTTATCTACCTACTTTGATTCCAATGCAATGGTTGTCGTACATTCTGCAAATACATCTGGAAATATTATACTGCATACACCAGAAAAAATCCTAAACTATTCAACTTGCGTTTTTGATTTCAAACAGCCAGGATAAAAGCAACAGCATGACATTATCGTTACAGCTTAGCAGATACGGGTAACAGGAGGAGGACATGCTTGGCTACATCCTGACGGAAAATGAAATAAGGGAGTCTTATTATTTACACACGATGAGTGAACACACCATCTATTTCTTCCGTAATCTTTTTCCGAATATGTATTCCAAGGATGAAGATAAAGTGTGTATATAAATATACACACATACATAAATAAATAAAAATGTGTATCCATGTATCGTATATAATTTGTTTACTAGAATTATCAAAAATAAACGTATTTTATTGCCTCGTTTGCACAAGAAAAACCCATTTTCAAAAATTTTCCTACTTTTGTACAGATTATGATTTTTGGTTGTAACATTTTTGCAACATGATCAACCACTGAACATCATCATCACAGCATACGGTGAGGGTTGTCAAGGATGTATACTGAAAACTGAAATAACCAGAGCTCACCTATATATTTGAACTATCATCGTCGCTATAATAACTTAATAACATATCGGCCCCGGCAGCAATAATAGTGAAGCTCATCTCTAATATTTAAGTTTCCTGTTTAAACGTTTCCCAGCAACAAAATAATAATATTAGCAACCATTTGCTGTTTATGTGTATTTACCACACATAAAATGAGTCAAGCATACGGTGAATATTGTAATTCGTTTTCATACTAAACACTAACAATATGGCCTGGAAGAAATATTATGCAAATTCTTGTATTAACTGGCACCTAAAACCCTACACGCATGCATCGTATAGCAGTACATCATCCTCTGCTTTTCCCCACTTTAAAAAAAGCTTTTAACCGGAAAACATTTTACACTTCGTTTCTACATAATTCATAAATATATACTATATAATGTATGCATATGTACGGATCGCCCGAGAATAGAGCACATAATGATTTGTGCTCGTTTTACATCTTCCACGCACATTACATCAACTTCACCAAGAAAAAGTTCTTTTCTAGCATTTTTACAGGAAGACTTCTCAACTACCTACATTATAAATGCTATCTTGTAGCTTTTGCAACTCCTTCCACTTTCTACTCTAGCACATGTCTGGTGATGAAGATGATGTATTCAAATATTTTCTTGAAAAAAATTCGTAGACTCGCTCTCCCGAGTAAAAAGAGCATAAGAAAAAATTCACGAGTTTCTGCTGCAACTACAGCATACAACAACATCGGCATACTATTGAGAAAACACAGATATTTCCAATACGTTCCGAAGGAATACGGATATTGAAATATCATTTCTGTACATGTGAAAATTTCACGTGAAGATGTAAAATGCTTGTTTCGTTTTTTATTGCTTTTCACTTTTGCAAGGAGGAGAATATGCTATCTTAAATAAACTCGCATAAATACTTTGTCATATTTATTTTTAGACGGGAGGAATTCCAATGTTTGACGATGCTCCTAGTCCTACTGCTGGTAACTACTGCTACAACTATTGGTAGAAATGATGTTCGTCGAAGCCGAAAAAAATCAGCATCATCGTCATCAACATCATCAGCGAGAGATATTATGGATGATGATGATGATGACGACGAGAGTCCTTCTTTCTGGATGAACAAATATCACTTCCTTCCTTCTTCCATTCGTTCGTGTGACGGTTTCTGTTCACCATACCATCCTAAAAATCCATCCCGTCCGTCTTGTGCACAAACTCAGCTCCCTTTTTCTCTCGTTTAACAAGTAATTAATTACCATCACTACTACTACTTCTCCAAAAACAAATTTCATGCTTTTGTATAATTAAACGCATTTTATTATTATTATTATTTTCCACTGTATACTTGTGTTCTCAATTAAGTTTTAATTAAGTTTCTAGAGACTATTGTAATTATAATAATATCAAGGTTGTTTGGACCCTCTTCGTTTCTATTTAGAAAAACACTCTGCTATTTCCATTCTGAGATAAGAAAAGTGAGATTATTACTCCTCTGTTTTCTATTATTCACTTCTTAGGAGCATTTCCTTCCAAAAACCGGAATAATGTCGGACGAAGAGGCCTACTCGTAAGTGTTCCATATTTTATATTTATTTTTAAAAATTTCTTTCTAATTTTCAAAAGAAAATATAACGTATGATATTATGGCATCGTCTTATCAACTTATTTTTAGTTGTGATATGCCCAGTTCATATAGCTAGATTTTAAAACAAGCAAAATAAAATTACATACCAAAAGCTGAAAAATGCAAACTAAAAAGAAGCATGGTTATAAAACGTGACTATCCAGTTTAGCACCCATGCAAAAATTTTGTCACCAGTATCCTCATCAACCAGCGCTTTTTCAGCTTTTATTAATTGAATTTATTTAAAATCAAATTAGCACGCTGACAAGTGGAAATGACTTTACATTGAGTAAAAAAGGAAAATATCAGGGTATTATATTTTTTTAGTAATTAGCCAACTCGTATCGTTTCAATACTGTTACTGTTCTGCATGTATTTGGAAATATTTTTTTTTAGCAAAGAAGCACATTCCACTTGCATTCCAGAAGTCAACCAACCAAAAGTAGTATTTGCTCTTGCTCTAGTAATAAACAACAAGAACGAGCATAATGATAACTGTAAATAAATGTAAATACGCATCATCTCAATCTGCACAGTCACATAAAGTTATTAGCTCTTCAAAAAGCCTATAGTTGCATGCATGGAAGTACACAGTATTTTGTCTGCTTTCGCAACTTTTCAAGGGTTGAATGAAGTGTACACACTACAGATAACTTGATCATCATTGTCAGTTTTATCAAATGGTAAAAGAGCTACTTCATGTTCACTGCATTAACGCAACACCGTCATCGTGCCATTTTTTCCGTTCACTCTTTTCACTCGCTCTTCAACAACAAAACTGACTATAAATTGTTGCTGTCCATGTATGGAATCAACGATGCGATATGGGAGTGAAAAGCAGACAGTTGGTTGTTGTAATGCAAGTAGAGGGGCCCCATTTTCCGTTTCGTTTCCCATTTTTGTCTAATGCTGCTGGTGGCAAAAATGAGTAAATAACAAACTGAATAATAATAATAATAATATGTGGTTGTACTCTTATTTATCCTCTTCCACTACCAGCACGATAGTTGGTTACATTTAAATAGTAAAAAGCTGCTTCTTATTATCTGGTCGTTCGTTGTGAGAGATGCTGGCAAGCGAGCATGTCTAGCTCATTCCTATTTTCTCATTTTCCGCCTGCATAAAAATGAACAAATGCTGTCATTCATTACGTTTGCTTTTTTATTTAGACTATATCTCTCTTTTGCTCCAATTTTCTGAGCCCAGTTCACAATTTTCCAGCAGGCATCTTTATATTTATGTTTCCATACTGATTCTTCTTGTTGTAGATTTGAAGGGTTGGTTGTGGTAGCATTCAAAGAATCTCATTATAATTTCAGCTTTCTCATAATAGACTTAATGCACTTCAACTACATGTGGATAATCCACAATTAGAATAATATCTAGGAATTTTTAAAAACCTAAAAATCTTTCAGTCTTTTCCTGCTTCTCTTTTATCATTATCGCTTCTCATCAAGTTTGTGGTTGTTTATTCCAACAACTGATCATCAATATTATTATTATTTGCTTGTATCACCTTATAAGGTATCATCAGCATATTGATTCATGATAATTATTACACTGAATATTCTCAACTGTAACTGGCAGAAGTACTAGCGATGAAATAAAGCTCGAAAGTTAATTACCGGTTAGACCATGACCTCCAAAGTTGTTTGTTTTTGTTTATTAGATATAAAAACGTAGCAAGAAGTGATCTAAAAGTTCTAAAGTTGGCGATGCTTGACTAACGAAAAAAATTGCCCTGAAAATTATCTGAAAATTTTCAAAAAGTAAAACAAAATGTGAAGTAAACTTTACCAGCTACTAAAACTTTTTTAGGCAAAAATAGCAAGAAAAAAAAAGAAAAAAAATTATGCCAAACGACAAAAAAACCTTCAAGTAAAAGGTTCAATGTGACTGTATTCATTGCTTATATTTTCTTAAATTGTTTATTATCAGTTAAAAGTTTTATTTACAACTGAATAGTAAGGCAGAATGAAAAAGGACATTTTTTTGCCCAATGTCCATTTTCTTGTATGAGCACAGACTAATAAAATTCTCATCTCTTGGAGAAAAGAAACAAATGCTCTTTTATAGTAGTCATTATCATAATCCCCATCACCCCGGCAGAACCTCTTTTCGGGAAAGCGTGAAGCGTAGAACGACATAATAACTTTTCCCTTGATTGAATCTAAATCGACACAATATAAAGAAGATAGCGAAAGCGAGAAAAAATATAAATTTAGTTTTTCTCTTGCGAGAATCACAGCATGTAGCACTGCAGTGAGTGATAGGAGTAACAAGACAGAAAATATGTTTTTGAGCCAAAAGGAACAACGGTTTTATTCATGTATCATCATCCATCCATCTCCCTTTCTCTCTCGTTCTTCTCACTTTCTCACCAGTGCGATGAAAAGAGATGAAAACGTTGTTTCTCGGCACAAGTAGTGCCGATTGATGTAGTGCTGGTAGTTAAACAGCAGCTTCACACAATAAATGTAACAAGGAGCAACTGGCTGGTGGTGATATTATTCGCCTCCTTCATTTTATTCGCTTTCTTGAACATCATCGCGACACGTAAACTCTCTCTCTCTCACTTTGGTTTTTTTGATCTTGTCAAACGCGTGTGTGCCTACCGGCAAAGGCTTGGTATTACGTTATTGTAGTTATTATCTGTTTAAAAAAAGAAATGGAGTAAGTATCTTGGGGAAAAGGATGAGGAAAAGTCGGTGAAGATGATTAATATATTTTTTACATGGAAAATATTAACTTTACTTGTGATAGCAGCAGTGGAAAAGGAGGGACAGTTCAGTAAGATTTTGTAAAATAATGGTGGCAATGGCACAGTTTTATGGATTTCAGTAATATTCACTCAAGCAACAGCGTCAACGGATGATGGTGACGATGAGAAAAATGCAAAAATAATATTAGTACAACAGACATGCCTACCTTATACATAAATTTTACAGCATGTGCGAATTGTGTGTATATTTCATACAAGCCACGAATTTTTTTGTTGATGTTGTTGCAAAAACTGAGAATAGGGGAAATTGCGAGATAATCCATCGCTTACTCCCATCATCTTGTTCATTTCTTCCGAAATTCCTGTTTAACGCTCTTTTTTGTTGGAACTTAGTCATCACCAGTATATGATGTAGAAGAGAGTGCTTGTAACGTAAGCAGCAAAAATATGTGCTGTGTACAGGATGATGCGGATTGTGTATAGAAGAAGGGAAATATTATGTCTAGTTAGTTTTTATGCTATATTAATGGCACAAGTGATGCGTGTGGGGCGTCAAGCGTCATGTTCCCGTCTTTGCTACTGCTACCACTTGCAATTAGGACAGTTTATTTTTCTGGTCACTCTCCAAGATTATGACTGACTTGCGAATTGGGAAATATTATGCAGTGTTGGAAAGTGGAACGGAGATGATATAATAACAACACTATGGCTCAAGTAGAAAAATAGACTACTGATGTAACTCTACTGGTATAGAAATATAACTATCCATCTAGCAATAAAAACAGTATCTTTCAACATCCCTTTATTTCAAGTACATCAGGTGCGGTTTTAGCACAGGAACTACCAGAGTTGAATAATATACATACTTGTATGTATATGTAGGACAGCGACATGATGATCATAATTTCAAACTGAGAAAAAAGAATTGTGACCGAAAAGAGTGAGCAGATTTAACATGCCGATAATATTCTGGCTGCATGGGCAACTGGGTTGACACGGAGAGTTTCATGCAGTGATGCAATTGTAATTTTACAACGTGGGAGAGAAAATGTTAGCCATTTTTATAAATGCATTTATAGTAAAACAGTAAATTAAAGCGGAAAGTAGAGAGAGTATTTACCTAAGCAAATCACACTTATTTGTATAAAAAATAATAGTGGTCAAAGCGATGGGATGGCTTCATTAGGGTTTTGTATTATGAACATAAAAGCGACGGGAAAAAATAAAACGTCAATATTAAAACGAAGCAAATAGAAAACTGGTGAAATGAATCTGCTCAAACCTCTGCAAATATGGCTGTGTCACATGAAAGAAATTCTCTGATTGTTCAACTTTGAAAATGAAGAGGGAATGAAAACGTTGTGGTGAAATCACCAGAAAGTTGCAAAGAAAAAAAATCGAGAAACTTTCTTCACAACTATCAAATTGGGAATATGAAAGCGCTCAAATGATCAAAGTGATGAAATGAAAGTCAACACAGCATGCATGCATGCATACTCCATCAAGTACGTTGTTGGAGGCTTATCAAATACGGAAAAAATAATAAAAATACAATTTTGATTTTTATCCTTCTTATTTGATGATGATGTTGGGAAGGTGGCGCAAAAAAAACTCAATAATATTGGCTGCATATGCATTAAAAGAGGCAAAATTTACCGAGAAATATATATATTTAAAAGATAAAAGCATTCCAAAAAACTCATGCAATGCATATAAAGCCAAGTCATGGTACCATTCCGTTTGAAGCCAAGTAGCGGGGTTATAAACAAAGATGTAACTCTAGGGCAACTTCCATGCCCTCCGTTTTTTCAGTTATATTACCTGTGCCTAGTGTGTTTTGTTTGTGCTGTATTTCCACAACAAATACACAGACGTTTTCGTTATTTATTTAGAAAAATAACAGGTGTGTGAAATGAGATATCTTTAATTTTTACTCTCTTTGTTTTTTTCCTTTTAGTGAGGAGGAGGAGGTGGAAGAAGAAGTGTGAGTATAAAATAGTTGTTCTTTATATATACTATAATATGTACATATTATATAACCCTTTTTATGATGATGGAAGATGAAGAGATAAAAAGTACTGTGCGATAATTCAATCTCTGCATTTTCTTTTTTTTCAGCAGCAAGTAAGTTTCATTCCTCCATATATGATGATGATGCTGATGTCCTTGGGGAAATCATGACCTTCCATGGTTTTTTTTCTCTCTCTCTCTTTTCTCTCTATTACATTTTTTCCTGTTCTTCTTCATCGTATCTTCGTAAAAATATAATAATAATAGCAATTTAATTCACACAAACCCTGCTGCAAATATCATTTACGCCAACAGCCAAAACAAATCGTAGTAGTATCAGTTCGTTTGTACATTCAAGAGTCAACATGTTGTAGCAGTAGTTTAGTATTTGCACAAACATGCACACACAAAATTCTGACAAAGCAAAAAAGCTAAGCTTTAATGCATTAAATATTAAATGTAATTTATTTATAAATACATTTTTTCATCACATCACAACACTACTTTCACTTAAATAATACAATTCACGCGATTATTTTATTTTTCGTGCTTTTCTATCCTATACTTACTTATTTATTCAGTTTTTTTATACTTTTTGTGTTCCACTTTCATTTCTGGATACTAGGAAAGGAATTTGGTATTAAACAAAGGAGAATATTGAATATACCTCTAACGGAAAATGACATCAAAGAAATAGTATAACAAGAGTAGTTTATGAACATACATGTCATTGAATGAATAGTGAAAAAATATAATATTCATTTTTTTGAGTCTTTCATTTCTCGACAAGTTATTATATTACATTCGTAGCATTAAAAGTGAAATAAAAGTCAGGAGAACGAGATTGAATCCGTTGAATTGCATAATACAATGTTCTTTTATCTATTGACGAAGTAAAATGTATAAAGTTACCATGCGCACGTATTAATTGTTAGAAAAACATGTACATATTTTTTAAAAACTTGTTAAGTTCGTTTTAACTTTTTTACAGAAGCGTTTTAAATTTTTATCTCGTGCTCTCGTTTTTAACGTTTATTTTTTAAAAATAGTAACAGATATCACGTAATAATGATTGATAATACTTGTTGTGTAATTATCCCGCTTAATTATTCGGACACTATTATTATCATTTTTATCGTTATTATTATTTTGGTGTACATAAATTATTTCTGCATATGATTATTACATCCTACAACAGTTTTAAATCTTTTAAAGCCTTTTTCCTAACTGTAAAAATTTCCTATCAAATAAATTTTTAACAATGAAGTGAAAATCGTAGAAAGGAATTTATAATTTAAAAAAAATCACATGCATACCCAACCCACATTAAAAAGCGTTTGTATTATTTTATAGAACCGATATTTTTATACGTAATATAGGTAAAAAAAACAAAACAGCAAGAAGTCATGTCATCAATGACAATGTAAATATATATTAAAATTTAATATATGTATATACGTCGGATTAAAAAAAAGAATTATTTAACATTCTATTTTATAGAACCGATATTTTTATACGTAATATAGGTAAAAAAACAAAACAGCAAGAAGTCATGTCATCAATGACAATGTAAATATATATTAAAATTTAATATATGTATATACGTCGGATAAAAAAAAGAATATTTAACATTCCTTTTTTTAATCCGATGTACATCAAACTTGCAATAATCATGTAGGGGTTTTCACTTCTCTTCATTTTTGGTCTTCCTTTTTTAAACAAAGCAACTTTGACAACAAAACAGACAATCACAGGATATGTACCTATTTTTTAAACATTCAGTCCTATTAAGTATAACATTCCAATTTTTGTTTTTTATTTTTTTCTTTCTTTTTCGTATGTATTGGTCACCTTATTTGCCAACATCTTGTTTTCTACCTCCTTCTTCTATCTGCGCTCTTCTTCTGCAACAACATCTCCTTCAACCTAAACAAAAACCCCAAAAAATCATTAAATTTTGCATTTTTCTGTGATGCCGTGTTATTCCTTATTGTACACGCACACACATGAATCACTATTTGACCCTTTGACCCTTCTTTTATTATTTTTTTACTTGTTTCTTTTGTACATATCAATGTGAACAATATAATTGTATATTATTACATGTTTTATGCACATGTACGTATGTATATAATATAATCTCCAACTTGACAACTTCAAATCTTTGATTTTTTGACCCCGTCTCTTTTTGACCTCTCTGTATCTCCCTCTTTGCCAAAAAACAGAAAGGAACCTGAGAGGAAGACGTAAGTTTTTCTTTAAAAATCCTTAACAACCACAGCAACAATAGTATTAATAAAATTAATAACAATAACTGTAGGAATGAATGAACCAAGAAATACGTACAAACATATTTCTATTTTCACTAACGTATATTTAATTAACGGAATGAGTTTTATCATTATTATTACCAGCACAGTAATTAACATTTTTATACCACTATTCCTACTATCATAAACGTAACATTTTTGTGCGCCGCCTCAATAACCCTGCCTCTTGTACTTGAAAAAGTTATAAACAACGACGATTCATAGGTTTGTGTCCAATACTTCGAGTGCATGTTGTTGTTGTTAATTATTTTAATGTTTTTCTGTTTACCAAATACCTACAGTATGAAAACGATAACGTCTCTAGATTTAATTTCTAAAACAATCAACTTTTTTTGCTCAATTCCAATAAAGAATTGATATTAACAACAAGATACCAGGAAATGGCAGTTTTTGGCATGAGTACCTATCGGTACGTTTTTACAAAATATCCCTTATAAATTAGTAGTTGTTTTGGTCTCACCAACAGCAACCAATTGTATTTTGTTGAAGTATTTTATTATTAGTAATTAAATCCTCTAGTAGAAACACATATTGGACACAGTTGAAGTAGCCGAAATACACAAATCATACCAAAACCTGTAATGATAATTATTGTGTCACCCCTTTGCAATCTCTACAAATTTTCAGTTTTTTATTCTAATTTTTATGTTCGTCCAGGGCAAAAGAAATCTTCATTTGAAATGAGATCCTCGTCGAGATAGACGTTACTCATTAGGTACTACAAGATTATTTAAATTTATTTATTTACATGATATTTTGAAATGTTCATTTGGAATTGTTTGATACCCCAATACTCTTCTGCTATTGTACCATTTTTTTTTTCTTCAATGACCCACCGTTACCATTTTTCCTACCCTATATTTCTGCTCATTTTTTCAGCGTGAATTGTGTGAACCCCTCCTCAAAATTCAGATGGAAAATACAATATCATCGTCATTATCAATAAATTTTTACACAAGAAAACTTGAAAACATCATCACTGGTACTATGACCAGTTTAAATTGTTGGCAAAAAAATATTTGAAACTTTACTTAAAATCAAAGCCCATCATCGTCAGAGATGAAACTGAATATGAGACATGCCAGTAGGTATTTGTAAATATGAAACATCTATTTTAAAGCATACGTGATGCTTACATTTTGTAAATATTCATGATGAATGTCGTCTGCCTGATGAGCTGACATTAACTCTATTTAATTTTTAAAATGTCTTATGGGTCTTAAATTTATAAATATGTAGTTAGATTCAATAATTGATACCATTTTTAATTGTGTTCCTCTCCTGTACATAAATTGTCCTGATTTTTCTTACTGCACAGGCTTGAACCAAACTAACAACAATTACTGCAAACCTTCACAATCACATAGGAATTACAAGGAAGCAAAATTATAATTTAATTTGCTTGACATTTTCTTTAAGACAAAAATATTTACTTTTTAGGAAAACTAGACTCAAGAATTCAAGAATAAGAAACAGATTTTCATAGTTTAGCATATTACTAGTACCATACGTAATTTTCATCAGAGTTCTACAATTAGATAGATGCATGTCACACTCACATGTAGAAAATTGAAGAAAATGTATGTGCATTCCTGTGTGAAATGTGGCACTTGCCACGTAGCATTGTGATTTGCTTACTTATTAGTAGTAATATTTTAGGACGCTGCGAGCCCGATAGGCGTCAGCACCTCTTAGACTAGAAATGAGTATGGTTAAAAATGAGTAAAAATTATTTACTGACAACAACTGTTTCCTTGATTACAAATATAATTGATGTAAAAAATACAATGAGCAATATTATTATTTTGTATCATCAAACCATTACCTAATTTGCTTTCAATTGTTTTCAAGAGAATGAGTTGCTGCAGCAGCTTCGATGTATTTTGATTTTTACCTGGTTTTATTGTTTGCCCTGTCCCTTTTGCTGATGTCGTTGAAGCTTTTAAACTATTTACGAATTATTACCACGAATTAAGAGGCTGGACAATGCTGGACATGTCAATCGCTATTTTTGAGATATATAAATTGAATGTTAATACTGAAAATTTATATATTATTCGTAATCAATCATGAAAATATACTTAGTTAATTAGACACTAAAATATAACGACTGCTAAATGTCCAAGGTTGTCCTGACGCAGTACTGTAATTTTTATTAAAAGCATGGAATAGATTTTAAACTGACACTATTTCCTTGTCGGGTAAAACTAATCTAATTGTTTATTTATGATGTCCTCTTAGGGAAGAGAAAGGAGAAGCTGAGTTTATCAAAGTAAGTTTAATGGCAACAAAAATTAGCATCCTTTATATACACAACCAGTAAAAGTCCCATTACGTACCTATATAACACTTTTGGGAAATCTACATCGTTTTTCTTTTTTTACTCTGAACAGAGACAAGAGGCAAAGCGATCTGACTTGGATGAGCAGCTTCGCGAGTACATTGAAGAATGGAGAAAACAAAGAAGGAAAGAAGAGGACGAACTGCAGAGATTGAAGGAGCGACAAGTAAAGCGAAAGGTAGTTGCTTAGCCACAATACAACAACTGTACCAACATCCAGTTAAATAATAACGTTTTTAGTACCTGAAGTACTAGTTTAGAGAATTGTCTGGCAAACAGTGAACTTTTATTTTAAAATTGCAATGTAACGAAAACTAGGCTGTTCGAGAACAAGAGGAGAAGCGTCTGGCGGAGAAAAAGAAGCAAGAGGAAGAGCGACGTGTAAAGGAAATTGAAGAAAAGAGACGAGCTGAGCAGGAAGAAAAGCTGCGACGGCTAGAGGAGGCAGAAAAGAAACGTCAAGCCATGATGGAAGCACACAAGCAAGCCCAGGCTGGAAAAGGGTTTTCTGCTGGTGGAAAGGCAGATTCTGGGGTGAGCTAAACAACGCTAAACTACACAAAGGAAAAAACTTTGTATTCTACTACTGATTTTCTTCAACAATATTCTTGAAACAAACCTAGTTCGGTGGTGGCATCGAAGCTGCCAGAGCCGAGCTTACAAAAACCAAGGAACAACTTGAGGAAGAAAAGAAGATTTCCCTGAGCTTCAGAATTAAGCCGTTAGAGCTTTCCAATATGGGCATGGAATCGCTTAAAAAGAAAGCCGCTGAACTCTGGGAATCCATTGTAAAACTGGAGACAGAAAAGTATGATTTGGAGGAAAGGCAGAAACGACAAGATTATGACGTAAGCACGAACAGCATGCATGCACATTGTAGTGTACTCTCAGCAGTATTCAAACCATTTACATATTCATATATTTTCCTGTAACCATTTCTGGTTTGCACCTGTCCGATTAGAGTATGACTATGTAAATTGATTTTATGAAGTAGCAAAAAGTAGACCAGAGAAAGTAAGAAACTTGACATTCCAAGTAACGGATGCATGTTTTAATTTTCTCTCGTGATTTTATAAACTGCCGAGCGTACATCAATGTTTATTAATGAAATGTTAAAAGTTTTTCAAAAATTTCATTTCAAATGAATGCCAATGTTTTAGACATGACAGCTTATTTTTGACTACTTTTCTTGTAAAAACAATTCGAAAAGAATAATAATAAGTATCCATGATTGTTGAGTAATATGCATACTCACTCACTTTCTTCTAGCTAAAAGAATTGAAAGAACGACAAAGACAACAGCTCCGACAAAAAGCCATGAAACTAGGTTTAGAGCCAGAGTAAGTCATTGAGCTTCCCAAAAAATGACATGATTTGTTTAAAATCTAATTTAATGTTGTTGGTTTGTCCTTACAAAGGAATGCTTGCAATTGACATAAATTACGACGCAAATCCACATTTCTGTGGTTTGCTTCAGCAACTGTCAACATGAAAGCTTTTGATATAAATTTGAAAAAAATCGCCAATCTTGTTCAACGTCTTCAATACAAAGTTCTCTGTCTTTATTGGTGTCAAAACTTGTAGTAGTAACGGTCTTGTTTTTCTTAGCAACATATTGATTAATCACCAGGAGATTTCGCTAAAGCAGAGTTGTTTCAGGCTTTTTTATGGTTAACGTACACGACATTTAAATTTTAAAAAA
This sequence comes from Homidia socia, assembly GCA_036850745.1. Lineage (NCBI taxonomy): Eukaryota > Metazoa > Arthropoda > Collembola > Entomobryomorpha > Entomobryidae > Homidia > Homidia socia. The sequence goes on along the minus strand of JAANSP010000374.1, from coordinate 6,502 downwards.
AGAGACATTTTTTTTATTTTTTGAAATATATACCCGATTCGAATTAAGTTTTACTGGCTACATATTGATGAATTCTACACGTTTTCCAGTTAAAAGAGTTGAAAGAGCGTCAGAAACAACAGTTGCGGCACAAGGCCTTGAAGCGAGGCCTTGACCCAGAGTAAGTGCTAAAAATATATCCCTAATACATATAACTTTTAAAGAATTGTACCAACGTATATATTATATATGTATAATAATATCATCACGAACTTTTTATAAACCTATTTAAAAAAATTACATTCTATGATTTCGTTTTTTTACTGTACATTAAAAATTTGTATATTTTAGATATATATTTATTTATTATTTATAAAGGAATGAGTAATGGATGGTAACCGCCCACACACAATCTACTTGTTTAGCTTCTAATACACATTAGAATTTAGATCTCCCTCTATTCCGCGTAGCGGATTTAATAGAATGTATTAATATTTTGTAGTTTGATCAAAAATACTGTACAGCACGTAACTACTACACTACAACCCATACCATTCATTATTAATATCAATACAATTTACTTCATTTTTCAAAATTAAATGTTGTAAACTAGCAAAATTGTATTTTTATCCTAGCTCCTACACAGATCCAAGAAGCACGCACGTATTTGACACATACTCCTTTCACTGAATGTGAAGTGAATGTTTGCTAGAATTCGACAAGTTTGATGACGTTGTTCGAAATTTTAAATGTTTTCTGGTAGAGTTGACATATGTATCTAAAACGCTGTATATATGAGCACTTATCAGCCCTTGCTTTTATAATCGTGTGTTGATAACGTGTTTTCTTACTGTTCACTAATTACTGCTTGGAATCACGCCTACATACGACAAAACATATTATTTTCCGTATGTGACCACTGTTGCATGCGCATGTGGTATTTTTATTTTTTATATTTTTATGGCACCTTATGTAATCATTTTACTAAAACTCTGTAGAATAGGTATTCAGTTAATTTTGTTATTATTTTCACAGGGCCTTAACAGGAAAGTACCCGGTATGTGTCCTCAATTTCACCTTACATTCGTAACAACTATTTCTGTTCCTATAAATGGCGTAACGTAGTAGAAGAGGTCACTTGGTGTTTTTTGACATTGTACTTTTTTACTGCTTGCAGCCTAAAATCCAAGTCGCCTCCAAGTACGAGAGGAGAGTGGATACACGATCGTATGAGGAAAAGAAGAAACTGTTTGAGGGTGTAAGTTTTTTTTACAAACCACGCAGTGTGTAATAAATACAAATCAAGAATGGCAGTAAAGGACTGTTTGCGATTTACCGTTTCCTACACATACATACATACTTGAAGGTACTTTCCAGTAAATAAAGATATAATTTATTTTGTAGGGTATCGATGATATTAACAAAGAAGTCGTTGAGAAGGCCTGGGGTGAAAGCCAAAAGGCATGGGAAGAGAGACAAAAAGGTATGAAAGGAAAGAACACATTGATTTGAACAGGAATGATAATAATATCGGATACTTGAACTTGTCAGCCAAGCTACCTAAATGGTTCGGAGAACGTCCAGGAAAAAAGAAGGGAGAACCGGAAACACCAGAGGAAGAGGAAGAAATTAAGGTTAGTGGCTCAATGCTTTTTCACAGGTATAATGATAAAAAATTACTAGAAATATTTGTTATGATATGATTTATGCAAATGGTCTTAGGACGATGTCAACGCCCCATTGGACCTTGAGGAGCTTGCTGTTGCTCTCGTCGACCCTATTCCCATCCCAGATGAAGAAGAGGAGGAAGAGGCGCCGGCCGAGGAGGAGGAGGAGGAAGAAGAAGAAGAGGAGGAAGAGGAGGAGGAGGAGGAAGAAGAGGAAGAAGAATAATTTTATGTTAATTTCAATCAATTGGTATTTTGCACATTTCAAGAGTAACAAATGATTTCTAGGGATCACCTTCTTTTATGTTATTGAAGCGTTATTCTTACTTCACATACAACCTGGAATTTGCTTCCTTCTTTATGTATTATAAATACTTAAAATTAAAACTTAAAACAATAAATACAATCGGCAATCCAGATCAAAGTACCTCGGATTCGGAGACGGTTTCTATGTTATCACCCGATTTAGCTACTTCATCAACAACAAGCGCATCCCCTTTGTCAACAAGCGCATCCTCTTTATCAACTACGAGCGCATCTTTTTTGTCAACTTCAAGTGCATCATCTTTGTCGGCAACTAGCGCATCTCCGTCGTCTTCAAGCATATCTTCTACTTCACAGCCGCTTCTCGACAATGTTGATGAGTAACTATCAAGACTTGGTTCAAGGGTAGATGCGATTTTACCGCAATACTCCTCCCACGATTTACCATGCAGGAAGCAAACCAGAATTACCTATTAGGCACCCAGAATAAACATGTAATACAATTTAAAAAGCACCGTCGTAAATCACGTTTAGGCAAACATACAAACAAACGAAGCACTAAAGGTAACATACCGTCATATTATCGCAGCCTAAGCCACCCATTTGGCAGTCTGGTGACAAACAGTTTGTCATGAGTTCTTCACAAACTTTCTCTGGTTCCATTCGAGCTCCTAATCGATAACGGATAAAATTCACGGCTTCCTAATCAATAAAAATCCAAGGAAAAGGGATCAGAAATTAATTCCATACATCACGCACGGCGCTAATACAAATATAAATACATTTAATAATCAGCTAGTCTTGCTTACGGAATTAGTGAGAACATCCCAAACACCATCACAGGCCAAAACAACAAATTCCCAGTCTTCATTTATCGTTCTCTGTTCAACATCTGGAAGAGCAATTACCATTTGCTCTTCGGCCGGCTTGGAAGGGTTGCGCTTGAACACAAAATCGCCTAACGCCCGGGAAAGGGCTAAATTTCCATTGACGCGATTATATTCGACCCAACCACCTATGAAAACACAGCAACACAACCAGTAAAACATTATCTCAGTCAACAATTAGTGATCTATATCCACCAGAAATGAAATGGCGGAATATTTCATTATTCGTGTTAGCATTGTAGTATCACACTATATTAAATTCATATCCTACCGGCGTCTTTGATACGCATAGACTCCATTGGATTATTTGGTTTGTGGTCTGAAGATAATGGGTGATCCTGTCCTTTAATACAAGCTACTGCACGTGAATCACCAACATTGCCCTGAAAAATGACAATAAAACGATATTCGTTATTCTAAATCTGCACACCAATATGAAAACATTACGGGATTCGGTTTCTCTACTAAACTAGCTCTTTGAATACTGGTTTTATGAATCTTGCCTAAATAAACAATTTTTCATTACCCAACAAATAACAAAAACTTATCAATACAAATTTAATTGCCTTTCGGTTCAAATATTTTATCTTACACAATACAGCTGGTCTCCTTTGATTAGAACAGTAACAGCAGTAGTTCCTGCCACTTCGTCTCTCATTTGTTCATCTTTCATCATTGTATTGTCGAATTCCATAAAACCCTGAGTAAAAGTGATTAAAAAAATTCACAATAAGATATTGTACGTAGAATCATCACTACATGTAATGCATTCATTAATCGCTCCATCAAGTCTTTATTGTCACAGATGAGCAATTTCGTTTCAATTAATCTGATTACCTCTCTAAAAGCGGTGGCAATGTCTCCATTTTGATACTCTTGCCTTTGTACTATGAATTTATGCAAGTTATTCCCTGCATGCTGAGCAACGTTTGCACCTGAAAAGTTGTGAAAAGCAAGAGATTGATTATGGCAAAGATTGCAAAACGAGGAATCACATGACCATTTCCCCTTAGTCTGTCTTTACTGTAAATACAGTTACCAATACAAAATATGGAATAATATGGATCATGGGATAATACAAAAAACCATTAAATATCGGCAGCTATTGATCGTTTTAGCAACGTTATGAAATTTTTTTGTATCCATTAAATCTGATCACTAATATTATTATTCCATCGATTGAACACTGTCAAAAACACATTGTGTCACAAGCAATTTCAACATCAATTATACATTAATGGTTTAATGTGTCATTATTTCAGCAAGCTGAAGAGACCAAAAAAACTAATATTAATTACCTCCGTGACCGTCATACACAGCAAAGAATGCTGCTTCTTGATCGTCTGGTACGGATAAAATATGTGTATGAGAATCTTCCATGGTTACACGCCAACCCTGCATACAACTGGAACCCACCTAATATGTTAAACAATTAAATAAACTTATTTCTTCATCCCGTAACAACAATACATTAACCTGACAACTGACTGGTAAGTCAATTGAACCACTGTTAGCCAAAACCAAACCTGCAAATTGTACTTTTTCATCCATTCAAAATATTATTTTAAAGACTCACCTTAAACAACAAATTCTGACATGATGCAGACTCCTTCGCCGTTACTGGCTCTGAAAGGGTTTGACCCATTGTCGTTGTTTTATTCCCCTGACACCCGCGCCGACAATTAACAAATATATATTTTTGTCGTTTCAATTATGAACTAAGATAAAGACAGCCACATAAACTTTAACACAATATATATAAAAGTATTCCACCACAGCAACTGTTCTCTCCTCGGCACAAACTAACGTAAAAAATTCCTTTAATTAACAATTGTATAACAAATGGTGACGACGACAAGAAAGATAATGATTCAGCTGCTTTTAATAACTTTTCATCAGCCTTCCTTTGCTTGTCCCTACACACTCACTCTCGAAACAACAATCTGATTTCAACTTCTACTCACACTGACGAACAAATATGCAGTGAATATGCCGTACTGCTATAATTAATTAAATTAAATGACGTGAAAATATAGAATGATTTAATAGTAATAAAACACTGCTTCTCCTTCTTCTTTTTCTCGCTTCGAGTCGCTTCTTTTCTTTACTGCTGATAATCTCTCTTGTCTCTCTCTCAGTCTGCTGCTACTACTACTCGTACTCAGTACTCACATTGCATCCCCTTCCCCAACTTTACTTACAAACTAACGTCTAAAATAATTTTTATTGAAAAAATCAGCTCTTCTGCTTCCTCTGCTCTGCTGCTGTTGCTGCTGTTGTCACAAAAAGTGGACGTAAATAAACTCAATTTCAATTTCCCCTCAGCTCTCTGGCCAATACCTACCACCCTGCCTAAATGCATGCATGAAGTTGAGGAGGAGGAGCTATGCAGACATTCTGCATGCATGCCTAAGTATAAAAAGCCTTCGTTCTTGCTACACTAACGTACACTATTTTTCAACATGACCAGTATAACCAGTTGGCGATAAAAAAAACGCAGTAAAAAACTGCGATGCAAGGCAACTCATCATCATCATCATCGGCTCAACTGACTGACTGGCTCTCTCTATCTAGTTGACTCACTGCCTATCTTTTTTTCAGCAGCGGCAGAGTTGCGGTGCGGTCGCAATCGCAATGTGCACATCAGTATCCACTGTCCACGACACCAGAGAGCAGAGTAGAATAAGAATAGAATATACGTACATATTTTTACGATGTACAGAGCAACCAGCTTTGTTTCAGTTTCGAATTTCGATACGAATTACGAATATTACGATATTACGAATAAAGATATGCAAGTAAAGTGATATGTAGTCGTACATTTTTTAGCATGTGCTTCATTTTCATGCAATATTTTTTATGATAGATATTTCTTTTTTATTATATGGGTCATCACATCATAATTCAAAAACTGCTGCTGCATCCATCCTCACAACCTGAAAAAGGAGAAAAGGTTGTATTGTAGCGCGGCGGTGGGTGAAGAAATGACAATGATAACAACGAAAAAAGGAATACAACTTCAGGAGGCGAAAAACCGTGATTTACCTTGCCGAGTTTTACTAACTAAAAGATTGATACTCGTCAATAAATCTATGTAACCAGATAGTATTTATCCCGCTGACCGTTGAATGGGAATCGAGATGAAGCAGACTTGGCTTAGTCTTAGAATAGGGAATCCCCTCCAGGCTGCCAAATGCTAATGTTGAGTGAGAATCTCAGTTTATAAAAACCATCATAATTCATATAACTTAAACCTAGTTGCATATTTAGTGTGTACGTAGATTATCTTGTCGTTAATAGCTTTAATAACCATTATTTTGAGGTTTCTGATATTCGGCTGCAGAGTATATTTGTAATCTACACATTTGGGTTTCGGAGACTGAGACAGCCCAGGCATATTTTTCATTGATAGATAAGATAAAAATGTATGGTTATATTATGTAAATATACATTCAAGAGTAAGTTGTCCTATTCCTATTCAATACGTATTACGTATTGCATAGTATATATACTACTATAAATATAAACATGACGACTAAATGACTACTATTTTTTACTACTGCTGCTGAGAAAATGTCGTCGTATAAGTCGTCACGCCACACACATGCACGTACATCATAATGTCATAATGTGTAACAACATGATTTAACTTGTCCAAGTTTTTTTTCTCTTTTGTAATCGCATGCATGCTAAAAGAGAGTATCT